>JADLIF010002170.1:0-22348 GCA_016648015.1 Steinernema khuongi | reverse complement strand
AAGGTTGCTGTACGCTCTGAAGGACAGGTCCGACCATATGGAAGCACCAAGAATGTGTATATCGAATGTGAAAGAAAATTAAAGTTCAGAAATGGAAGCTTCAAAAATGATTTGTCCTCTACATTCTTTCCATTTCGGACAATTTTCTGCTACCAGGAAGAGTCCTTGTGATCGAAGCGCTATGTAAAGAAAGAGGAAGTGATTTCCCAGGAAGTGAGCATATGCCCTGCCGTAGGAATTTCATAAATCGACACTCCCACTGGGAGTCCGTTGGCAATCAAAACAAGTATCCACTTAAGTCTGTCCACATGGAATCTGATGAGGACCCGAAGGTCACCTGTGATGACCGTATTGTGACTTTCATTGGAGATTAATTAAAGATTAAAGAAAATGTGCTTTGGGAGATGATTTTCTACGCTGTTTTCTGATCTCTTGCAAGACGGATTCGTTCCAAGCGTCTTCAAAGGGTGCAAACTTGCTCGGGCGTGAGGAATGACGTGAAAAGGAAAAGAAGAAAACAAATCGACGTTTGTGGAAGAGGCGAAGAACGCGCTTTATGCTTCGATGAAAAGTCATTTGTCTGCTTATAAACAGCAAACGTAGACGAACATCATTCAACGCCGAGGAGCAATCGTGCGAAGGGGTTGTTTAGCATTGGGTCGAGAAGAACGGAAAATGATAAGTGGCCGTGTGGGAAACAAAAACGCGCAAAAAGGTGGTGTACAATGTGATGCTTGTTGGTCTTGGAATCCCCATATAAATACGATTTATACACAAGTAACAAAAATTCCTGAAAACCTACATTTACACGATCCTAGAGAATGTGCTGATTGGCGTATGCGATCAACATTGAGCTCGTTAAGGTACGTAAGAACCATTTCTCATCGAAAGGACCGGCAAAATTAATAGCTCCAACTGACAAGTATAAAGCAGAATATATTCCCGATACTCAGAGAAAGAACATAATTTATTTTATTCCGTGAAGCTCATTCCCAAGAGACAATTTTTTACGGCGTAGAGTTTGCCTCTTAAGTGCAAAGATTCGGAAATACTATTAGCTGCTGAGACCATATTCAGTGAAGTATTTCGAGACTTATATCGCGGGAGAAGCAACCTTTTGATATCCTTTTCTCGGACACATGTATATAGTTTTGGACTTAAAAAGATGCAGGAAAAAAACTGCTACAAAAAAACTACAGGTTAAGCATACTGAACGATCAAAAATTCTCCAGTTTCGATTGGTTTCTACCTTTTCATAAGTAGATTTTCTAGATACTCTTGGCTCTCCTTTTTTTCTTTCCTTTCAGCTTGGAAATCCCATTAGTTTTTGAGGTCACAAAAAGCCATAGAAATTCCTCACTCCATGACAAGTGTAAGAGGACTTAGGAAGACAGCTGTGCATAATATGATTTTCCGTGGATTTCATCGATTTTATTGATCAAACAGATCGAACTTAATCAGGGATTCGGAAGCCTTGAAATTTGCTTGAAATAAGCCATGTTGTTTCCCTGTCCGTGCTTCGTAATGCCTATAATAAAAAACAATTTGCGGTTTCTGGAAACCTGGAAGAAGTGGAATATATAAGTGACTTTAGATCTACGGCAAAAGGCCAAACAGATCACAAAACAGGACATTTTACAATTCTGAAAAGGTCAACTAACTTGATCAATGGTTCACAGGACGTGTCATTTAGGGAAGAATCTCTACTTTAAGTGCATGTAATGCATCGGGGTTTATGATCAAAGAAATTTCCCATTCCAGAGCAGCTGTCTGGTCAAAGTTCATTGGAAGAAGGAAGTTTAACTTTTGGATAACCGGAAACTTTATTCATCATAGGAACAATCTGTATGTGCCACCAGAGATGTCGGGTTCGGGTAAAACCTGAAACTTTTTTCGGGTTTCGGGTTCGGGTTTCGGGTTCGGGTACCCGAAAAATTCGGGTTCGGATTCGGGTTCGGGTTCGGGTACCCGAAAATTTAAAATTTTAATTGGAAAATTGGTTATTTCGGCGCGAATTTTGGATTTAAGTCGAAATTTTTTGGATTTTTTTTTCGGGTTCGGGTTTCGGGTTTCGATTGAATTTTCGGGTTCGGGTACAGTTTTGGATTTTTGGGTTCGGGTTCGGGTACCCGAAACATTCGGATTCGGGTTCGAGTTCGGGTTCGGGTACCCGAAGCTTTCGGGTTCGGGTACCCGAAGCTTTCGGGTTCGGGTTCGGGTACGGGTTCGGGTACCCGAAAAATTTTTCGGGTATACATCTCTGTGTGCCACACATAGAGTTCGGTTGCTCATCAAACACCTCGATGAAGAAGGTGCTAACATGCGTACTGGTGTGGTAGGATATTGAATGGAAAACATGGGATACATCTTGATCTTCTCCATCTTGATCTACTTGTGAGCAAAACTGATACAGAGCTCAAACAGAAAAGAACGAAATTCAATCCTAATGTAGGAAGCAAGCATTACTTCGATTTGGTGAAACTCAACCTCTCCCTTATGTGTCCCATTAATCATCTATTGAACTGGGAATGTTTCATTCCGAAGTTACCAGGAATGAGAGAAATCTACTCCGTTTCAAAAATCTTAATAAGCAGCAACCTTAGAAAATAAAATAAACAGTAGAACTAAAAAATAAAAATGACGTGTTTAGGTTAGCGATGAAAGAACTGCAATTACAAAGTCAGTCTTCCATGGAAGACCCAATAACGCTCTCCCCTCTGTTCGAAATTCTCAAAAGGTCGAGCGCTTTGATTATTGGTTGCTTATTGTTCGCGTGAACCGTGAAGTCCCTCTTCCGATTACAAGCTTTATTTTCCCTATCGAACCTTTGACCCGCAGTGGTCAAGGACATTGCGCAACAAAAATCCAATCTTACTACAATTACAAGCTGTTTAATCCAAATGTTATCCTTCTCTAAAGCCTTCTATGGCCTCTGCTTCTGCATTGTGAGAGTCATTGTTTTTTTACCAAAAACAAACATGACCTGTTAATTTTCTGGACTTTCCGTGAATAGCAATAGTATCTACTTATACTCCAAATGTCAGCAGGATCTAAAGGAGACACTTCGGAATGTTCTCTTGTTAGCTGTGAACGAAAACCAGGTAATCCCTCATTATCTAAGAACATTTGACTTCTGCCTTTGTAAAATGCGTCAATATGGGCAAAAAAGGGACGTTTTTCTGTCCGTTAAACGGTGTCCTACTAGGACACGCAATAGAAATAGGCGAAATCAAGTACATATGTCCGCTGTTCCATGTGTATGTGCGCATATATGTACGATTTCTAGGTATCTCTTACTGAATTGTGGTTTACAGAAAAAATTACACTTTTAGAAATATTATAAATGAAAAGCTACAGCTTGAGAAAATAAAAACTAGTTTGATAAAAGAATCTTCTACAGAATTCGACAAAGTTAGGCGCCAATTTTCTCCAGAAGACTCTTAAGTAAGCTTCCTTAAACTGTCTGGAATTCTTCGGCTTTTACACATAAATATAGGTATCTTTGTAGCTTCTACACTATCACGGTATCCATCCAAAAATGTTCAGTGTTTAATTAGGAAACAGGACGGTTAGGCAGAAAAGGAGGAGCAATTACAAATAGATACTGTTTATGGAAATGCACATTTAAAGATCTCCCCAAAAATCTTAACCGCTTTGGATGCTTCTTTCAATTTCATTATGTGCTATTTACCACCCGCTACGGTCACATTCCGAAGTTGCTTATTTACAGGTCGCAATCTGTGGAAAACATGTTTTCTATTGTTGAGTGACCAATAAAATTTCCAATTGGCGTTCAAGAAGTGCACAGAGCCAACTCCACTGACCCATTAAGGACATCGTCGATTAATCGACTCGGCCCACTCGATTTTCTGCCCCGATTAAGTGAAGACCCAAGATAGAAGCTAATCTGCGAAGCGAGCCGAGCGAATTCCAGGTGATTCCCGGACTTGTGACGTAATTCGTACTTGATGGACGCCACGTGGACCGTGAAGAGACATTGGGGGGAGCGTGTGGGGGAGGGAGGGGGTAAACAGCGATTAATTGAGGATTCACGTCACGGGCAAAGTGCCCTTCCGCTGACGGGTCAGGAAACGTCCGGTGGGAGGCGTATAAATAGGGACGAGTTAAACATCTAGGTGCTCAGTTGTTTTGCTTAAATTTTTGGTCATGTTTTCTTTCATGTTGTTAGGGTTAAAGGATATGTAAGCGAGCCATGAAAACCAAACGCATGGAGTATTAAAAGTGATATGATAAACTGGTCTTGGTGCATGAATACGAGGATGATAGGATGAAAGGTCCAGCATAAGACTAGTTCGGTTTCAGAACCAGTTGATATGAAGGTAATTTTTGCCCGGCATAGGTAAGTCAAACTGGTAGGGGTTGAACTTTATTCTCCAAAAATGCTAGATTTGCCAGAGAATTCATCAGAACAAGGAGGAAGCACTACCGTACATAAATGGGTAGTAGGAGTGGGTCTATAATTAGATTGGCGCAGATCCAAAAGGTAATATGATATGCGTGGAGATTTTTGCTCTTGGTAAGCGTCAATGGTTAAGTGTTTGACAGGTGCATTCACATCCTTAGATATTTTTAGCCTTTCAAGGAAAGAGCACAAAATGGAAGCGTAGCTTAATGATTTTTAAAGGTCGAGTCCACGCTCTGCACGTATTTGTGGATTTATCTAATCTTCCAATTTCTCGAATTTCATTTAATCTGCTCCTTTCACTCTGTTTTACGTGTCGAGACAAAAAACAATATTACAGGACCTCAACTACCCAACCAACGAGTTCTCACATTAGTGTTCCCACCGAAGGGTGCAGATTCTACCAAGAGTCTAGATTCCTTCTCCGTATGCACAGGAACACTGTATGGTTCCACTGATTCTGGAAGGACCTCTACTACACACCTTTTTGGAATTTCAGGTTGTAGATGTAATTAAGATGTAGCAACCTTCTAGAAGTCTTTCAGGACCGACAGTCATAAACGTCGTGTTTTTCACAAACTGCCGTGTACGCCCGTCAGCAGCGGCTTGAGTCAGAGGAGTTCTTATGCAGGTGGTCCACGTTAGAACAGCTTATTAATCCCTGTTTTTGAAAATGCTAAAGGACAAAGATGATTCAAGTTCATTGGACGAAACCCAGAATTCCGAAAGGATGACGTCGTGCAGGAAATAAGATCCAAAATCCTCAAAATAGGACGAACCCTTGGAAATCACTTTCCGGCTTGGTCCATCCGCGCGCAAATTTCCCAAATCCAATTGTTCTCCGTGAGTTTTCAAAAGACACGCGAAAATCTCCGCCACCGACCGGGTCATCCTCTTCTCGCCTTCCACCGTCCACGTCACCTCGGCAGCAATGGGAAATAAATCCAATTTTTCGCCTATTTTTAGCAATTCGGTCGTAGCGCTTGTTTTCTCGTGGTACACCCCCGGGCAGTTACACTATTGATGGGGTGATTTGAATAATTACATTCGAGTTGGGGTCTTAACTGGAAAGGAAGCTGTCCACGTGAGACTCTTGGGGGGCAATAGATTTATGCATAGGAGTGCACTTCAATTTGTGTAGTGAAACACCAAAAGAAGATTTAAGTTGTAAAATAGAAGCAAATAATAAAAATCTTTGTCCGTCCCAGATACTCGAACTCATTACCCAGTGGCAACTGAAGCTTAAAGCGTTTGCACTTAAAGCGTTTGCAAATGTATCAAGCTGATCAGGTAACAATCGGACAAAAATGATATGGAGATAACTGGTTTCTCGCATCAGCCCCTGTTGGTTGTGTTTTCTGTTGCTTGGAGGCCACCATTGACTCCGTATTCAACGTGGCTGTGGAGAGTTCAAACACTCAAAGGAAACGTAGAAACGGCATCGTGATCTCTCTGGTCTCCTCGAACTTGTAAACACATGAAGGCTTCCTATAGTCGATGCAATTCTACTCGTACTCTCTGTTAATGAAGGCACACTCTTCTTCCGAACAGACCTGGAGAGCCCACTGAAGTGCAAAATGACTAAACCGCCGCGCCAACAAAATAACTCCGGGAAGGAGTGTAGGAGTAGCAGACGGCCAGCGCCTTGTGGAGTTGTGCCTTATGGGCCGTCCAGACTTTTCCCTCGGAGTTTCTCGTGTGGAGATTGCGGAGACGATAAGAGAAGTATCGAAAGGCAGGTGCGAAGATTCGAGTTTCATTTCAGATTCGTACAAATTAAACAAAGAAGTGGGGTGAGATCCTAAGAACATTTGCATCATGATCAATACTCATACCGTCCAGTTCCAGAGCAAGCAACTGTCCAGCCAACGCGAAAACGACCTGCAAAAGAACCAACGTCCACAACCAATAAAACTCACGAACTTACAGTACCTCTCTTCGCCCTTACAGTACCCCTCTGCCCCTGTTCAGGGCAGCACCAAGTTCCGAGACTTCGTTTCACGACAGACAGTCTAAATGTCCTCCGCGACTACAAAAAACCACTGGAAGATGCTTCCATGCGCATTTTTTCGAGTTACCAACCGCTGAGTCGGTTGCTTTCAGCATGCGTATACTTCATTTGGATCCGTCACTTCCCCCACCGGAGCGGCGCATCTGCTGCAAATGTGGGAAGAACGACGCATGGCGACTGCTGCTCCGCGAATGCGAGCACATGATCTGCGTGCCTTGCGCCATTATTTACTTCCGCTGGGCCATCCAGGACACGAACAAGGCACGCATCAAGTGTCCGAAGAATAGATGCGTGGCCCGAGTGCACGAGAACGACATCAACGCGATCCTGGACCCCGAAAACAGGGACTTGGACCACTTCATGCCAAAGGAGCACCGCGAGTGGCTGCAATGGAAGCACGACAACGACGTCGTCAAGTATGGAGTAGGAGGCCATTTGGGCAAGCAGTGCCCCATTTGCTTGGTGAGTGGATTTATCTCCGTTACAGGTTTATTTTTCACGTTTAAGAACTACTACTCACCTGAGGCTGGTTGCCACTACGTCCGATGTCCGAACAAACGCTGTGCAACGTGGTTCTGCTCGACATGCGAGAGACCCGCCAAGTCGTTACAGCACTTCGTCGGTAAGTCTCCTTCTACGACTCGACCTAGAGCGGACTGTTCCAGATACGACGTGCAAACCCGGTGCGGAAGACTTGTACAGGCTGTTCTACATCTTCAAGTGGCTGATGGAAACGACGGGAAAAGCTCTCCTGGCGCTCAGTCCCATGGTGGCAATCGCACTGTGGGTACTGTTCCCCTGGGCGCTGCAGTTTGGCCTCCCCTACTTCACTTTCATAGGCATGCACGAAAAGTTGTACAAGGGCTGTAGGGTGCCGTCCAATTGCGAAATATTTCTTTTTGTGCTCAAGGTGAACTGTGTCTCTATTGTCGTGTTCATCGTCATTTCGCCTTCAGGCCATAATCGCGGTTCCAGCCATGTTCTTTCTTGGCTTTATACTCGGATATCCCTCCATGCTCACCGTCATTCCCATCTTCGGGATGTATATGTGGATTGCCCTTGTGAAGTTCTCGCCCACGCACAAGACCAAGGATGTAAGCTTTAATCTCTGAATTGCGTGATTTAAAAATAATTTCAGTTCCTCGAATCGGTGGAGACCGTGCTTCTCCTGGTCCAGGGCATGGGATTCGGACAGTTTCGGCAGATGATAAAGGAAACGAGGGAGGCACAGTACTCCTTGGATGTAAGGAGGATCCAAGAAAAGGCCGAGAGAAGTGAAAGGCTGCCCGCGAATGACTCCGGAGAAGGGGAGAAGGAAAAGGAAGAGGAGTAATGTCTTCACGGTCGACTTCATCCTCGTGTCCTATTTCGGCGATGGAGAGTACTATCTTCTTTACACTATCAATTCTGTATTTCCATATATTTTTTGTATCCGGTTATTACATTTTATTTTGTGTTCCATTGCAGTTGCATCTGTTACATTCCACGTGGCTCCATTGCAGATGCTCCATTTAACCCCCCTATCTCAACCTTTCCCACCGGAGACACGAACACGTCGCTCGCTCGGGGGTTTTTAGCTGTATCGCAGTCCACGTGGACCTTTGCCGTTGTCACGTTCCTCCTTGCTACTTCGCGGACACCACGGAGCGCCATAGCAATCCCCATGGGGATCGCTGCTGGATGGAGTGTCTCCTCGAGGGGATTCGGCGCATTCTGTCGACGACGCCATGTCGAATACTCTCCTTGGAGTCCTTCTTATCCTCTCCGTTGCCTTCCCGGCCAGGAGCGCTCGAGATGCGATCATGGAGAGGGAGCTCGCGAACTTCGAGAAGATTCTGAGTGCCGCCGACAATGAGAAGTTGGGAAAGCTTGAGTCGGACGACAACGTCAGCTACAACGAGGTACTTGATTGGCTGTGATGGGCTTCTGGATCCTATTGAATTTCAGGCTTTCAAGAAAATCTTCGAGGTGGTTAAGTCAAAGGACGCGCTGACCAAGGAGAAGTTTGCGCAGATCCAAGAAGCGATCGAGAAGGAGAAGGCGCAGAAGGAGATGGAGCTGGCAGCGATGGTGGAGAATCTGAAACCTCTGTTGAGTGAAAAGGGCAAGAAGAGCTTCGACGAGGTAAGGAAAGGTGCTAGAAATAACAGTACAAGGGAGACCACCTTCAGATGATCAAAGTATTCCACAATCGGGACCTGCGACCTTCTGACATTCGACTCCAACTCGAGGGTCTCTTCGACTCCTTGGAGGCTAAGGACAAGACCGTCCTGACTGCGTTCTTCAGGCAGAACCTTCTTCGATCTTGAATCACATTGGCATGCTTTGAGTTAAACAATGTTTTTGTGTTTATGGAGTAAATGGGGATAAAGCGACACAGGAACTCGCCTTGGTGGGTTGGGGTGCTGAAGTAGGTTAAGCATCTTAACTTAACTTAACTTAACTTTTATTCCGAATCATAATTATTACAATTAGCGGATCCCATATTCCAACCATCCTTCGAGGTCGACTCTTCTTGCTACTGTCTGCCATGCGTTTGTCTTCATCGTCTTGGTGATCTCGTCGCGCCATCGGGTTCTGGGTCTTCCCAACGGTCTTGTTGCCGGTGGTCTCCACTGCATGATGATTTCCGACCATTTTTCTTCTGGTGCATTCGCGATCTTCCAGGCGTGTGTCCATTTTCTTCGTTTCGCGGTCTGCATGATGTCTTGTACCTTGGTTACGCCTCGCAGCCAGTCGTTCGTTCGTCGGTCCAGCAGGCTTACTCCCGTCATCCGGCGTTCCATTTTTCTCTGAGCTGCTGCGAGTTTCTTCTGTGCGGCCTTTGTCAGCGCCCATGTCTCAGCGCCGTAGAGCATTGCCGGGAGGATGCACATGTCGAAGAGTCTGCGCTTCCATCTCATGTCGACTGTTCGGCTTGTGAGGAAGTTCTTGTACTGCCTGAAGACGTTCCAACCGCTGCGAATCCTTCTGCCGACTTCGATGGAGTGGTCTCGCCGCAACCGGATTTCTTGACCGAGGTAGGTGAAAGATTCAACCTGTTCTACTTCATTTGCATTTAGTAGAATCGAAGCTTCTTCTGTCGCCATCAGCTTGGTCTTCTTGGTGTTGATCTTCAATCCGCATACGCGTGAGGCTTCGTTCAGTTCGTCCATCATCTTCTGCAGTTCTTCGCGGCTACTGGAGATGAGAGCGATGTCGTCGGCGAAGCGAAGGTTGGACAGTCGCTTTCCATTGATGTTTATTCCGACGTCGTCCCATTGTAGCTTTCTGAACACGTGTTCAAGCGTTGCTGTGAAGAGCTTTGGACTGATGGTGTCGCCTTGTCGAACGCCTCGTTCAATCCGGATTGGCACAAGCTCGCTGTTGATGTTTAGCAGAGACCTGGCTTCTCCGTATATCTTCCGCAGCAGATTGATGATCTTCACTGGAACTCCTTGTTGCTGCGCTGCCGTCCATACGGCATTTGTTTCTACGGTGTCGAACGCCTTCTCGTAGTCTACAAAGACGATGTATAGCGGCAGACGGTACTCGCGCGATCTTTCCACAAGCTCGTTGATGGCGTGCAAGTGGTCAATCGTTGAGTATTTCTTCCGAAAGCCTGCTTGTTCCACTGGTTGAGCCTCGTCCAGTATTCGCTCAATCCGCTGGTTGATAACTTTCGTTAACAGCTTGTAGATGGCGGAGAGGAGCGAGATTGGACGGTAGTTCTTGAGCTCGAGTGGATCATCCTTCTTGTAGAGCAGCATCGTAGTGGCGTCGGCCATCTTTTCCGGTATCGAGCCTTGTTGAAGGCAGGCGTTGAAGAGCTTCGTCAATTCCGGCAGCAAGAAGTTTTTTCCGGCTTTCAGCATCTCCACAGTGATCTTGTCGATTCCTGGTGCTGTTCCGTTCTTCATCTTCTTGAGCGCTTCTTCGACTTCTGCGACCAGAAACGGCGGACAATCCTCGTTTGACTCCGGCGCTCTATACTCAACATCGACCACGGATGCATACAGAGATTCGTAGAAGTCTTTTGCGATCCGTTTGAGGTCAGTCTTTGTTGAGCATGGATTGCCCTCATTGTCTCGCAGTCGGACGAGCCTTCGTCTTCCAATGGCAGCTTCTTGCTTCGTCTTCCGGAGTCCTCTGTTTCTTCGAACTGCTTCTTCAACAAGTCGCTGGTGGTGGCTCGCCAGATCCTTCTTCACTTCGCGTCTGATCAGTTTGTTCAATTCCGCGAGAGCGATCCGGTCGGCGGTCGTTGTGCGGCAGTTCTTGCGGGCTCGGCGGTCGTCGAAGAGCTTCAGCGTTTCTTGTGAGAGACGTGGAGAGCTTCGGATGACGTCCTTGGCGATCTCTGCTGCAGCGTGGATGTTGTTCTTCAGTTCCTCGTATCCATTGGATAGGTCTTCTGAGATTTGCGGCGCTGCGGCGAGAGCCATCCTGTAGATATCGCGATTGAGGCGGTACTTCTCCTTCGGCTGCTGGCTGATGCGTTGCAGAGTTTCAATTCCTGGGGTTTGGATGATCGCGCGAACGAGTCGGTGATCAGAGCCTGCGTTGTGCCCCCCAAGGACGGTTGCAGACTGGAAACGGTTAAGCATCTACAGTACGCAAATGAGACTTTGTCGGTATCGTAAGAAGAACGCCATGAGTGGTCATCTTTAGAAGATAAAACGGAAACCACTCAAAGTTGTAGCTCTCTGCCCTCGTAACTTCTGACCGACTTCACGCCATCTCACGCCAACCCCTTAGCCAACATCCCCCTTAAGAGGAGAGCAAAGTTTCCTTCTAAGATAACATTTTAAGAAGCAAACGGTTGTCATGTGCTGTTCAGTGACAACCTGCAAAAACAAACAGTATAGATATTTGTGCGATCATAACAACGCAGAAAAGCGTATATATATACTCCATATGGTGTTTATTCAGCTTAAAACCGTAACCATCCCTCGCTCGAGGGGCTATTTTTAACTTGAACTAAACATCGATTTGCGTTTTTGTCATTTCTTTTTGTCATTTCATTTCTCGCAACAATTCTCCACTAGGACGTGGTTTTGTGCCTTCCGTGATCGAAGCGTTAAAGTCATAATCAGTCGATTTTAGCACGTCGCCCACTTCACGGAGGCCAAACCTGAGCGAAGCGAACCGATAAGAAAGAAACATGAAAAGCGGGTCATGGGAACTTTGCCTTTGATAACTAGTGATCTTCATGTAGGACAGGTTGCATTGTCCGCTCACGGGGCTTTATCACCCCCGAGTTCCGCGTAGCAAGGTCAAAAACCTCGAAACCTCGTGGCAGCCGTGCAAGCCCTTATCATACACAATTTTGTTGTGTTATTGCGTAGCCGAAAAAAGGGAACTCTGCTACTGATAAGCGGGCCCTCTGCGTCGCTTCTTCGCTTTTGTGTACCTGATGGAGCCGACTCCACACATGTCGTTCCTCTAAGAGGCTTACAGTGTTTTTGTACCGTTCTGTTTTCAGCCATGTCCCACTATATCTCATCCAAGGAAATCACACCCGAGATGCGCGCGAAAGTCGCAGAACTGCGCGAGCGATGTGCCCCAGAGCTAGAACGCTACCCGGAGTACAACACGGACTTTAGCCTCCTTCGATGGCTCATGGGATGGGACTACAATGTCGGTAAGTGGAGAAAGGATTTGGCGAATATGAAGATACTTAAGTGGTTCTTAAGTCGAAGGGAAACTATTCCCAACGCACAATTCATTTAAATACTTCAGAAACAATCGTTCCAAAGCTGAAGTTCTGTCTAACCACCTTGCGTGCCCTCAACCTACACAAGGTCCAATACGAAGACGTGGACGACATCAACGAGTTCGTGAAATCGCAGACGCCGGCCGCCGAGTACTTTCCTGGAGGGCTGATGGGCCATGACCGCGACGGGAACATGATCCTGATGCAGGCGCTTGCTCGCACCCACCCGAAGAGCATCGCACGCGCCGGAAGGGTCAGTGAACTCTTCACGCTGTGCACCATCGAGAGTGAGCTCGCCTTCAAGCTCATCAGGTTTGCTGCACTCCGTGTCCACAGCTAAGGAAAGTGCTCCAGGCAGAAAGAAGAGGAACTGGGCAAGAAGCTAGGAATAAAAATCATCATCGACCTGGATGGCTTCTCGATGGACCTTCTGTATGCGCCGACTCTGAAGATCTACTTGAACCTTCTGACGCTTCTGCAATCGCTGTTTCCTGACTTTGCGCGCCAGGTTGGTGCATATGTGGGGATGAGGAGATACATGTTCTTCACTTGTTCCACAAGACACTCTCCTGAAATAATGTTCTTCTTAGATCTTCATCATCAACTGCCCAACGATGCTATCGGTCGCCTACGCCGCCGTGCAACCGGTGCTCTCGAAGCAGACGCGCGAGAAGGTCCAGTTCCTGGGCGCAGACTGGAAGCAGAAGCTCTGCGACGACCTCGGATCCGAGAACATCTATCCTCACTGGGGCGGAAGCAAACCAATCCCTGCCGTCGCCAACGGAAAACCTACTGGAGCCATCCGGATGGGTGGCAAAGTGCCTGACGAAATCAGGTCGGTGTCAGATTCCAAAATTGGCGAATGCTGTCAAAGTTTGCTGCAAATCACAGTCCAAATGAAATTAAGAACCGCAAAAGTCATAAGAAAAGAAGGAAGAACCACTTCAGAAGGAGCCAGAAAACACTCGGATTAGCAAATGTCCCTCCTCAAGCATCGACGACATATGTTTCAGATACGAAAACCGCGAGAACAATAAGGACATGACTGACAAAACCCTCGTGAAACTCAACGTGGGTGCGCGCTCCGTCAGGAAGGTGGAGGTGAACGTCCACGAACCCGGCACGAAGCTGAAGTGGTTCTTCCGCTGCAGCAGTGGAGACATAGACTTCTCGATCATCAAAGACGGTGTCTATGTCTGGCCGCGCTACAGAATCACGACCGAGTCTGTCTACAGTCAGTCTTTAAGACGTTACACTAATTTTGCATTAGATTCGTCCCGGAGTTCGGCCAGATCGAGTGTGAGGAGAGTGGCACGTACGAAATCGAATTCGACAACGGCCACGGCAAGGTGTGGAGCAAGGACCTCAAGTATGCGGTGCATGTGGAGTGAACGAATGAAGAATTCGGGTTGACCCTACGCCACTCTGTACGGCTTAAGCGAGTTTGCCAATAAACCAAGAGATCTTCCAGTAGACTGCTCAAAATAATGTATTTGTCCGAGATTAGTATCAGTTCAGTAAACAACAAATAAGCATGTACATTCTGGGAATAAGATGGACGATCAGACGGCGGTACCACGTTCCAGGTCCTCGCGCAAATCCTCCGTGTACTTTCCGTAGTAGCGTTCCAGCTTGTGGTTGAACTTCCTGTTGCGCTCGTTGATGTAGTCGATCGGTGCTTCGGGGTCGAACATGCGTCTGCGATGGTAGCTCTCGCGCTTCTTCATCTGCTGCTCGACATCCTTGACTAGTTTGTCCTTCGCGGAATCGGTCGGATAGTGAGATCCGTGGATAAGCGTATTTGCTGTCGGGTAGAACTGATCGTCACCACTAAAAAACGAAATGTTAATTACGATCAAGTCATGATTGCTTACACAACTTCGCGCATCTTCTTGTACGATTTCAAATCGGGCTGTATTCCGTTAGTTAGGCGTTCGTACTGGCGGAGGGACATCTCCTCAAAGCTGGCGAATCCCTTGTCCGGATTCCGCTTGCGTCGCTTGGCAGCTTCTATCTTGTCGGCGATGTCAGCCTGCATGTTCAATGCTTTCACACGATTGTAGTCTTCTCCGCGGGCCTCGGCCGCCTTGCGTTCCTCCATGTCCTGAAGCTGCCACTCCTGTCGTTGACGCACGGATTCGTGGTTTTTCGGCAACTTCGATATTCTGTCCTCCTCGACGACCTGGTCATGATTCTGTTTGCGAGCATCTTCCTAAAAATGAAAATAAAATATTATCATTGATTGGCACGATTTATAGATTAACTACGAATCCGTTGATCCTTGATAGTCCCGCACTAGATCAAATCAATTAAACTTACTCGTTTCTGGCGAAGGGCATTCAAGCGAGCCATGTAATCTTCCTTCGTCTTCTTCACTGGTGGCTCTGAGTGTTCTTCGTTCTTCGGCTCATCCCTGTGCTCGTCGTCTACATGACGTTTATGGCCTGGGGCATCAACAACTTCAGTGGACGTAGTTGGGACAATCTCGGACATTTCTGAAAAGAAGAAACCGATTCAGAAGAAGTTTCGGTGACAGATGTGAAGAGACAGATGAAGGCGATGCAACAAGCATAAACGCGACGCGACGAAAAACGCAATAACGCGCACCAATCTCGTCGAGACCATTGGGACGACAATATCGTTCGGCATTGGAAATATGAAGCTTGTTGAAGACAAGATCTTGCAGAACACGAAACATGAGAACAGATTTTATGTAATCACATCATAGAAATTTATCTGCGAGACTCAGAACAATAATAATAAAGTTCACAAGAAGGATAGCGTGCGAACCGGTAGGTCTTGCGAGCGGTAGCTCATTCGCTTGATTGACGACGATTTCGAACGGTGGAAGGACACAGTCCTAAGCTGGTCTCGGTATCGTGGGTCGTCCATCTTGACATAGTCTCTCGGCTCGCATAGCTTCTACAACGTACTAATTTAAACCTTGTCTTGAAGCTAAGACTTACCTGATTCTCTGGGTTATTGAAAAACCTGTTATACCCACGATCTAGCAAATATATTTCAGGGAAGTCGACATACGGATAATTTTCAGAATTCCGCTTCCGGTCGCATTCGCGCAACTTGTGTGCCATGCCCGGTCCGCGCTTTTGAGAGAACTCGCAATAGAAGATTGGCACTAATGAGCGCATCCTTTTGGCCTCCGTCTCATCTGACGGGAAGAAGATCTTTTCGATCCCAGCTGGGTCGAACTGGTTTCGAGCATACTGAAAATATCAAAATGAAGCTACATTTTTGCAGATCAACAAACCTTTATATGTCCGTGTGTATACTCGTACCCGTAACGGCAATCCACTAGAAAATACTTTCTATTGAACTCCTCTTCACTCATACTGGACACAAGGTCCGCTAGGGTCGAATCGTGTATACTTCTAAACGCGCCCGAAGGCACTTGAGGGTGCGCGACGGCGGGGAGGTGGTAGTTCTAAAAACCGGATTTAGAATGTTTCACGTTAACAATGGCTTACCACGGTATATTCGCAGTCCAGGATGGCCCCGGTGGACATAAGGCGCATACTGTCCTAGAAGCATTGATATGAAAAAGATCACAAAAGGCTGAAATTCCTACCTTTTTGGACTTCTTACCTCCCCTTTCATCTTCGTCGTAGAGGCTTGTGGCACGGAGGCGTTTCCGGTTCAGACTGTTCTCCGAAAGCGTCGCGAGCGGCTTCGATTGTTTCCGGGCGGCGGGCTTCGCGTTTGCGCGGAACAGCGGTATATCGATAACTTCTACTGAGCACGTCGAGAGGTTGTTCTCGTTCAGGAACACGCTGTCTTCGCCCACCCGGTAAGGCGATGTACCCGGGTACAAGCTTTCATCGGATGCATTGGAGGCGTCGGACGACAGCATACACCGCTTCATTTCGTTTTCCGCCATTTGCACTGCAGACTTCCAAAGGACAGCCGGAAACACCGAGGCACACGGTAGCTTGCCGAATTTTCGGTCCGCAAGCGTGGCCTGAATTCTGTAGTTACCGCGGTGGAACCGTTCAAATGTGGAACTTGTGAATCTCGCCCTCGAGACACTCTCAAAGAGACGAGACTGCCCGTTGTCTACGGTAACACCTCGGGAACGTCGCGGATGAGCCATGCAAACTTTCCGACCGTTCAGTCGCATTTTCGGTGTCTCGAATGAGGGCTGTATTGGATGAGACAATGAAGTCGGGAGTCTAGACTGTTTTTTCAGACTAGGGCCGATTTTTCTACGCAAACAAGTCCTTCGTGGATCGCATTTGCTTATTCCATCCCATTCTTCTTGATATCATACCTCATAAGCTTCTGTCCGTACATGCCTACCTATTTTTTTTGCCAATGTCTCTGTTTGAAATTGACTGGTGTATTGAGCCGGGAAGGCGACGTACCACGTCTCACTTTTCTCAGCCATCTCCTCCGTATTCTCGCTGCACTCGAAGTCGTTCTCCTCTTGTCCCTTCCCTCATCCTCCTTAACCAATCACGGACTTCTGGCAATCAAATCGAGCCCGCGTCCAGTCCACTCCTATCCAGAGTACCTACCTACTTGTCTGCCTATGTCTCTGTTTGAAATTGACTGGTGTATTGAGCCCGGAAGACGACGTTCCAATGTGCGCATCCAACCACGTCTCACTTCTCTCTTTCAAGGACAACTTCAACCCATCGACGGGATTCTCGAGTAGTTGCAAAATTAGGTACCCGTGCGCGCCCGCTTACCGACCCAATTAAGACGCTTAACTGGGGCAAAGTCAAAAAAACGGTGTCCTTGACACAATGCGCCACATTTATCTGAATTCATAAAAGCAAGCCTTCGGTGTTGACTGCAAGAGTCGCCTTTCAAGAATGCGCACCGATTCCGATTTCTACTACCGAGTAGCGCTCGGCGGAGCGCTCGTCAGCGCCGTCACCCTTCTCGGACTGCTCCTTAGCGTCCCCATGATCATCTTCAACGCCAACTACCATAGGGACGAGTTTGCGGTGAAGTCCCTCCGATTCAAGGTAACTTTGGGCACATGGGAATTTCAGGAGTTGTTGCCAGTGATTATTTTTTAAAACAGCTCTAATCATTGCATGTCTTTAGGAACACTCGGACAAAGTATGGGAGAACATCGTGGAGATCCAGGGAGGAGGAGTGCCCAGCATGCAGATGTTCTCTCGCTTCCGACGCTCGGCTCCATGGAACAAGCAGATCTGCAGCGGATGCTTCCCTCTAGCCTGCCCCATCGGACCTTCTGGCCCATCTGGACCTCCCGGAGCCGATGGAAACCCGGGAGATTCCGGAAAGCAGGGACCTCCTGGTGAAGACGGACTGGATGTCCAACTAGGTATGGTGAAGGCTTTTCTGGAATTAGTTTGAGTGGATAATTGAGTTCCAAATTTAAGTTTGAAAACCCCAAACTCATTTGTCGATGACTTTTAGTTGAACCTATGAGTGGAATTTATTCGTTGATTATTCGTTGATTGATTATTCGTTGGTATTTCTTTATTTTATTGATGTCCCTTTCAGAATCGGAGCCCGACCTCCCCTGCGTCATCTGCCCCGGTGGACCTCCTGGACAACGCGGACCTCAAGGAGAACGTGGAAGACAGGGAGAGCCTGGCACGAAGGGAATTTTCGGCCCCGACGGACAATCTGGAGAGCCTGGACTTCCCGGAAACCCCGGCCTCGCTGGTCCCTTGGGACCCAAAGGTCCTCTCGGAGCCAAGGGTCTGCCTGGAGACACGACGATTGCCGGAATCGGCATCAAAGGTCCTCAAGGACCGCCTGGCCCCGCCGGACCTAAGGGCCCCACTGGACCCCACGGAAAGAGCTCGAAAACGCCTGGAGGCCCCGGAAGACCTGGAAACGTTGGCCCAGTCGGTCCGCCTGGAAATCCTGGAGAACCCGGTATGGAGGGTCCCTGGGGACCCCCGGGAGAGCCTGGAGAGCCCGCGTCCTACTGTCCCTCGGATTGTGGAGTTTCGCAGATCCTGGCACCGGCCTACAACCGTCAAGGAGGAACGACAGGAGAAGACCCTCAAGCCCAGGAGAACACGATGCCACTGTCGGAGTACAACGAGAACTCCGATGACAAATCCTCTTACTCGCGCCTGTGGATGTTCTAAGCGAATAAAGACGAACGCAGATAGCAGGACAACAACAACATTTTATCCAAATCAAATATCTCGCGGCTTAAGGGGACCGGTCACTCTTGAGAAACAGGAAACAACCAAAAGCAGCGATCCTCATCCTGAGAATAAGTTAAGCTGTTTAGCTGTTTAGAGCAGGTCGGCGATGTCCTCAGGCATCTCCTCGATCTGAGTAGTGTAGAAGGTTTCGATGTCACGCATGACGCGGAGGTCGTTGTTGGTGACGAAGTTGATGGCGACACCCTTGCGACCGAAACGACCCGAGCGACCGATACTAAAAATGGCTCGATGAGGAGGGGTTTACAGGTGGGGATGCCGAAGCTTGATTTAGATGCGAAGCAAACAGTAATACTAAAGTAATCAAAGTCAACTCCGATTTAAAGTGGTTGACTAGAACATTTCTTCTTTTGGAAAATGCTTCAAGATCTTCAGAAGAAAGATCCAAGGTAAAAGGGATCGTGAATTCAACCGAGGCCAGCATTGTTCTCAAGGTGGATGGCCTCTGTCGAGCAGGGCGATTATATGTTTTGCTTACCGGTGAATGTAGTTTTCGCGCTTTCCGGGAAGGTCATAGTTGATGACGAGGGAAACCTGCTGCACATCGATACCACGGGCCAACAGATCGGTGGAGATAAGGACGCGGGACGAGCCCGAGCGGAACTCACGCATGATGACGTCACGCTCGCTCTGTTCCATTTCTCCGTGCTGGAATGGCGAAGGTTAGGTCAAGATGTGAAGGAAGGGGGGGACTGTCGAGGAAAAGGCCAGGGATCTTCTGGGCAAGGAACTCACCATGCAGGAAACGGTGAATTGGTTGGCAATCATTTGACGGTTGAGCTCCTCGACCTTCCTGCGCGTGTTGCAGAAGATGACGGCCTGGGTGATGTTCACCGTCTCGTACAGGTCGACGAGCGTGTCGAACTTGTACTTCTCGTGCTCGATGAGGATGTAGAACTGACGGATACCTTCAAGGGTAAGTTCCTCCTTCTTGACGAGAATCTTGATGGGGTCCTGCATGAAGCGGCTGGTGACGTCCAGCACTTCGGTGGGCATGGTAGCCGAAAGGAGGACGACCTGCACGTCCTGAGGCAAGCTCTTGAACGTGTCGTAGATCTGCTCCTTGAAACCGCGAGAAAGCATCTCGTCGGCCTCGTCGAGGACGAACATCTTAATGTTCTCGGTCTGGAGCGCTTGGCGCTTGATCATGTCGTTGACGCGACCAGGGGTTCCGACGACCACCTGGACTCCCTGCTCCAGCTTGCGCTGGTCGTCACGGACATTCGTGCCACCGATGCAGGCATGCACGTTCACGTTCATGAAGTCGCCGAGGGCGCACATAACGATCTGGATCTGCTGGGCCAGCTCACGAGTAGGGGCCATGACGAGAGCCTGGACACATGGGTTGTTCTCGTCGATGCGCTGGAGCACGGAGACGGAGAAGGTGGCCGTCTTACCGGTTCCGGACTGGGCCTGAGCGATCACGTCGCTGGTGCCGCAGCAAGGCACGATGGCGCGCTGCTGGATGGCGGACGGCTTTTCGAAACCGAAAGCGTAGATACCGCGGAGGAGGGTCTCCTTGAGGCCCATGTCGTCGAAGGACTCGACGACGGACTCGTAGTTGCCCTCGATGACGCCATCGATGGTGCCGCAAGGGTCTTCGGCGTTCAGGTTGCTGGAAGAGACGTGTTTAGATGTGTGCATCGTTCAGGTTTAACGAAGAATTGTTTGTATTAATCTGCCTTTTCTTAATTATTCTCAGTGTCAAAGCCATTATCTGTCTAACCTAGAGATATCTAGACATTTTCCTGTGGAACTCTAATAGGCAGTACACGTGCAAAAGCGCTTGATGGTGGATTCCTTTATGGTCTCGGAATAGAAGGCGATCGACATGCCTATTGTAATATAGGCCTCTTTTCTGCCTAAAGCATAAGAATAGACAGACATCCTGCCTAAACAGTTGAAGCATCTCTATCTTTCCTAGATCCAACAAAAGAGCCCACCGGCAAGCGATGCGTTTTTTGTGACTTTTGATGACGTGGCAGGGCGCTGGCTCTCTCCGAAGCGAATAATCATGCAAAAAATGTCTAATTTCATCATCCAACGCAGCCCTCTTCCTATCACAGGTGGGAATCAGATGGGCCATGGCCAAAGCTGATATCAGAAACGCCTAAAGCAAAGGATAGGTCACACGCGGATGCCGATCTGTAGTTTTTTATAACGGGAATAAGAGGGTACAGTATCTTTGGAAAAGTGGAGCCTGTATAACGCGGAAAAAACCAACTTAGCGCGCCCAAACGGAAATTGAAAAAGAAAACTTACTGGTCATCAGTCATGTCAGAATAGGAGTGGATGTGAACAAAGCGGAGTGCTGGAGTAACGGTCGGTTTATGTAAACCGCTGATATGTGGAAACCCTGGCGTGGATTTCGCACAAAAGTAGAGAAGGGAGACGCGAACGGCGACGATACAATGGTAATGCGCGAACGCGTCGCACCGTAGCCATTCTCGGTGGTGGATCCCACCACGACCACCGTAGCTCTCGGCACGATGCCAGGCCTTTAAAGCAGTTTTCCATGCGGTCTTTCGTTTTTGAAATCACAAATGTCGACCATTCGTTTTTGGCTGGAGTGTTTTCGCACTTCCTTTGGCTCGGACACCATGGGGAAGATTTATCGGAAGCAAAAAATGATTTATCGGGACTATATTAACCATAGATTTATCGTCTTTTAAGCTTTCTTGATCGATTTAGCCGGGTTCTCCTTGGTGCAACTGCGGTTGTGGATCGGAAGACGGTCGGGGTTGAAGGAACGGCCACAGAAGGCGCATGCGATGAGGGCTTCTTGGGCGCTCTGCCAGGCCGCCTCGTTCGTCTTTTCCACGTCCACCTTTCCATCTTCTAAACAGAGCCTTTAAGGTCCCGAGGCGATAAATTTGAAAGAAGAGGATCTACTTGTAACAAGTCAAATCCTTTTTCATCCTTCTTGTGGCTAAATATCAAAGGTAGAACGTCTTCATGGTCTACTTCTATTGGATTGAAGGGACCCCTAAATAAGGTAAAGAAAGAAGGAAAAAGGAAGAATAATGGGCAGTGAGCAGTGAAAGTGTTAATTTAGGGTACTGTCACTTAACAAGTGCGAAAAGACGAAAAAAATATTCACACGTTTGAAATTCAAGTGTGAGCCTAAAATGCGAGGTTCTCAGTGAGTGAAAACCTCACGATTTATAACCTTTTTAGTGCACAGCTCAGGTATAAACACACTGCATATGGCGGACGTATGTGGTATATGTTTCTTGAAACTAAACGTCTTCTGAAGAAGACTCCTGGGAAACAAAAACGTATTCCCGCTTAAACAAAAAATGAATCTTTTCACACGTGAAACTTTCTGCATCTATGGTGATGATGGTAGAACCAGTGAAGTTTTCTTAGTTTCCAAGAAACGTAAAAAACGAACGCAAAAAAATACGAAAGGACAAAGCCAAACTTGGATCAACTGGACTCGGGGTAAGAGATTACGCTTGCATTTTTAATGTCTTTCCCCAACTTTTAGAGTTATTTTCTTATTTTTGTATAAGATGATGGGTGGTAATAAATTGGAAGACTAAATTCTTTACATTTTTTATTTGACCTTGAGTCCTGCAATCAGAAAACTCTAGCGCGTGTGGCGTTATTTGCAGCTACAGGGTACACGACACAGACTACAGAGACTACAGATTTCGTCCAAAACACCCTCTCACCTCGGACTCAGTCAGTGCCAAGCCCTTCAAAGAGGCCCTTCGGCGCTCGCCTCTCCTTCTTCTTTGTTTTCCAGTCGGTCGAACCCATGTGCATTCATCACGTTTCCCCTTGCTTTGCGTTTTCGGTTTTATTACTTTTTGGGCAATTAATTATCTTCTCGAATATATACGTCGATCCCGTATGTCTTTCGGTTGAAAAGCTGTTTTCTTTCTTAACTCACACACTCAACTGAACTAACTAATTCGGTACTCTACTGAAAAGCTGAAAAGTTGGCTAAAATCCTTGGAAGTTTTGAATGAAATTTATAAAATAGTCACAAAAGATATATTATTTTTGGACATCTGTTAAAAATATTACTTTTATTT
>JADLIF010002169.1:0-30303 GCA_016648015.1 Steinernema khuongi | reverse complement strand
GCCTTGCAAGGAGCGTTGTTTTCGGCGCCGACGCTGCCAGTCGAGGGCGGAAAAAAATACGAGAATACTCTGGACACGGATGGAAACAGATCTGTGGATCTCTGGTCCAGGAATGTGCTAGTCGGGATTGACGTCTTGATCCCGTGGGATGAATCTATCGCGACCGAATTGTCGTCAAGGAGATAAGCTTCGTGTTAAGTCACCACCCGTGGAAGGGTGTCGAAACTCTTTCCTCGTCTTCTCTTTGTCCAATAGTGTTGTCGCTTGAGACGCTGCACGTCCACTCTTCTTGGACCTTCCTCTGGATTCCGTGTCGCACTTTCGTTTTCTCCTTTTCTTATGTTTAGAAGTAGGGAATCGATTCAAACGGTGAACTCAAAGAACAGCCAAAAGAAATCTTTCAGGAGAAGCCTACGCCCCTAACTGTTCTGTAGTATTGCTCACAGAAACCGCCCTACTGCTTTCCTTGGGACATTACAGGTGACTGTTGTCAAGGAGCTAAGACTGGGGGCCTAATTGAAGCAGTTACCAATGTAAGAAAAGTCGGTTTGTACTCGGGTCTCGATGAAGACACTAGCAAGGAGGCCGCACGGAATCTGCAGCGCCCACGAACTGACACCTACAGCAACTGAGCAACTACAACCCTAGAAGGCTTTTGGATACAAAGCCACTTGAAAATGGTCTAATTAGCGCTGAATGTGTCACCAGTTCGATCCTTCTCCAATTCCTTCCCGGACATGATGCGGTTCCCAGCCTGTTTCATCGATCCACCTAGATGACAAAGTGAACAATTTCACAGTTCGATGTGCCAGGACCCGAGAGTTCCACCGCGGGTCCACGTGTAATCCGGTTGTTTTGGTCGTGCGATCTGTAGTCCGGACGTTGCAGGAGGGCGCCCGACGCGTTTTTGTCCTTGCATGCCAAGAGCCGACTCAGCACGCTTATCGCTTCTCCACTCGACTCTGCTGACAATCGCTCTGCTGTCGGTCCTGCTCGTCCACCCAACAGTCGCCTTCACTATCGGACGAGGAGGCCGGAGTGGCTCTTTGTCTCAGGTGGTGGTGGAACATGGGCTTGATCTGTGGTTTGATTCGTTCCTAGAATGGACTTTTCTTTAGGCATTGTTGGGGTTCACTTTACTTCCATTTGCTCAGAAAGAATCGATATTCGAACGGTCAGAGCTTCCATTCCCTAGCCTACTTCTTGAGAACTCCCTTTTTGATCCCAAAATCACTTATTTAGGATTTAGGTCCTGCCCAACAGCTTGACCAATTCGAGCTACCTGTGCTAACTTCCTTCCCCGATAAGGACTCACCGTTAGGGTACTTCGAGAGCAGCAGTGACAGCAGCCCAACCCCTTCTCTGAACTCCCTCGTGAACCCCAATTGATCTCTCCCCATGCGAATACCGAAAATTTCGATTTCCGCTTCGCATCGAAGTGTTTTTGTGCTCCGCGATTCGGTCATTCCGTCCTCCGCCACAGATCGCGTTCCACGCCTCGCGCCCTTCGATATCTCCTTGTCTTCCCGAGCGATCCTATCTATTACCGCCGGGTGAAGATGCACTCGTGCGCTGGGTGTCCTTGGGTGGAACCGAGGTTCAGCTTTGTTTAGATTGGGTTAATTTGCCCAAGCGAACAAACGTTTTCCGGCGACTCCACTGACGCCGAGTGTCTCCTCAAGACCCAGGGTTGCATTTTTTGTGTTCCATCACTCGATGGATATTGATAATCGGCTCGTCGAGCAGATGACTAATGACTGGCGCCGCTAACGTTCGATCTCTTGGATGTGAGTCTAAGCACCGAGGCGAGATTTAAACTGATAATCGTTGATGTGACGATCTAGAAGGAGGTTCAGTTTCTGCAGCTTCGTGTGTCTCAGTTCTGGAAATATTGTGACTCATCCCAGCGGAAGGCCTTATGAGATCAAAGTGTCCCCTCCAAATGCCGCATACTTGCCCCTTTACCGAGGATGCCCTTCTCCACTGTCCTGAGGCCATCCGGGTAGAATCCAGGAATCTAACGGCTGTTGAAATTTAAACTTTAAATACTCCTGATCTTAAAAGTTTGCGCATAATTCTTCAAATCGGTAATCTCTCTACTTGTTTACATTTAAGAATTTCTTTATGGTCTTTAACCTAAGATTTGATGGGCTATGTAATCCATAGGCTTTGTTAACGCCGAATAATAACAGGAAAAAAGAAGACTGCACCTTCTTCATTCCCATCTCCTAAACGATGTGATTACTAGTGGTGGTGACAGTTACTAGTGGTGACAGTTTTTGAACAAGAAAAAAACGCTCACGGTGGGGATCGAATCCGCATCGACAGTTCTACGAAACTACAAAACAGTCGATGCGGGTTCGACCCCCACCCCGAGCGCTTCTTCTTTAGCATGTATATCTTATTCGCGGTGTTGTTCACAAAGACAAATTAAATTTTTCAGTTTTTTCCAGCTTCAGTTTTTGATCAAATTCACCTATTCTGCTGCATTTCCGAGTCCGAAATCCATCACACATGCTGCTGGCCACTTTTCTGCACCAAACTGCTGCACCCACGTTTTAATGTTCTCGAGTATTCACTTACCGCGCGCAAATCGCTCTTCTCGCCGCCGTGATCTCAGTGATCTGGGCGCGTAACACCGATCGCACTTCGCATGGTCTTCTCCTTAAGGTCGGGCTCAAATATTCACAACTTCGGAAGGGCTCCATTGGCTTTCCTCGTACCAAGTCTTAAGGTCAATGTCAACTCTCCTTCTTTCCCTTTTCTCAATAGGTTGCCAGATGTAAAGAATCCATTTAAAACCGTTTCTTACAATTAAAATCGAAGTGTGGTCGACCCTTCTCAACTTTCGCTTGAGCATCTAATCTTTGGAATCTTCTAAGCAAATCCATATTTGTCCACACTTTGATGATAAGACCCTTCCGCACCTTTCCATAAACCTAATCCTAGCAGGTCACTTCTCACCCTCTCCTTCTTCATCCCCGTTTCACGTCCGCCACACGGCCTAATCCCTCCCACGCGACGTCTTATCACCCAGGATCCACTTATCCGCCCGCGGCCGATCGATATCTCCGCCGCCGTGGTTCGCACTTTCGCCCGGCGATCGGCGTCCGATCGATTCGCAAACCCGGTTCGCGTCTCCTGTTTACTCTCCTCGTCGTCGGCCTCGGCTTCTTGCCCCCACTAAGCTTCTTCCAGCGTTCCTCGCACCCAAACAGGATCCGCCCGGGGGAATCGCATTCCGCGCGACGACCAAGGGCGATCCCGCGCGGCTTTTTGGACGCGGTGGATCAGGTTGCGTTGCTCGGCGGCGTTTTTGCGACCGTCCGAAGGCGCCTGAGGAGAGCGTGCGCGCTTACTGTTTGGGATGGGATCTGGGCTTCTGCTGGATGTCAGTGGCCAGGAAGGCACGGATTCTCCTTATCTCCATGGTGTTTATTTTGGGCTTAGGAGCTACTACGAAAATCCATGTGTCCTCCAGTTCTGATAAGAACAAAGTACTCCAAATTATAAATATTGACGTTAAAGATGACGTAAATCTTAATCTCTGGTGGCGAAAGTATGGAGCTGATCATTGACTGTGAGAAATCTTTCATTCACAGAAACACAGTGAATCCTGTAGTCTTGAAAAGCAAGCGGACTAAGGACAAGCACCCTTTGTGGGCTGTTCAGTTCTTGTGGGTGGTAGATGTCACACTTCCAAAAATAGAGGAATCGAGAGAGGAGAGGAACAGATATCATTGGTTGATGGTTCTGCTTTTTCGCTTTCTTTGGATTTTGGACCGTCATAGGTCTTCGTGTTCCTCGTGTTTGCTGTATTAAATTGAATCTAAGAATCCACGAAGAACCTTGCATTCCTGAAGTGCCTCGTCTTGAGTCAGAGATCTCCAGTTCTCGTTTTAAATGCCACTCATATCAGAGAGTGTTATGACGTCCTTTGCTGATCTTTAGCCATGCTAAACCAAAGTCCACGCAGAGCTTCAGCCCTTGATCATTTGGATTCCGAGCTGTCCCTAGCGTCTTCTTCACTCCGCTTCCCAGGCTTGTATTGTTGAGCCCCACAAACACCTCAGCAATGCGGCGGCGCTAATCTTGTTTTCATTCGGAGGAACCCTCAAAAACCAGAGCAGATGCTGTCACGCCGCCGTTCCGGTGGCACGTCTGCGATCGATGTCGAAAAGTCATAAATTCCGGAAATTTGCTTTTTTCCTCCCACTACGCACGGTTCTCAGAATGGTCGCCGTCCAGGCAGCCACGACGTTCCTTCTTCTGTGAGATCATGCGCGGCGCTTCCGCTTTGGCAAAAAAATCGTTCGACCTTGGCGGCCGCATTAAGCCCGGGCTCCGAGTAGGGTCTTCGTCGGTGCCGGCCGGGGCTGGGCGATAGTTTCAAATATTGAAAATAATGACACCTTGTGGCTCCGCGTACAAATTTGAATGTTTACATTCTCAAAGTACTGTCATGGAGGATATTAGTCACGCCCTCCGTGGCTCATGATGTTTGACAATCGAATGTATTTAAAAAATGGAGAAAAAGTTGTGCAAAAATGATTTTTCATGTTCGATATGTGTGGAGTCCTACGAACATCGCCGCGGCGAGAAGTAGGCTCGAAAAAATAGCAATATGGAATTTTTATTTTATACAGTTTTCCGTTCAAAATTACAAACATCTCTTTGAGCACAATCTCTTTGAGCAAAAAAATGGACGCTCCAGGTGGGGATCGAACCCTTATCGACCGTTTTATAGTTTCGTAGAACTATCGATGCGGGTTCGATTCCTACCCCGAGCGTTTATTTTATTTTACTTTATTTTCAGCCTCCAACATTTTAACGCAGAGTGCAAGGTAGATATTAGTCCAAAATTGAAGTGCAGAAATAATCATAACCTACTTTAAGTACATCTAGAGAAAAGAAATGCTGTCGCGACTCTCAAAGCGGCTCCATTTGCGTCGGGGGGGGGGGGGGCGAAATTTCATGCAGCATTTTTTTGTGTGAAAAAATGAGGGAGAAGAACACAGAAATAAGCCAAAAAAGACACGGAGGAAAGGAATATAACAACTATCGCTAGATATAACGCAAAAAAGGCGGATAGATAAATCAGATAACTATTGTGTAACAGTATATACGCACCCTTTATACCGCGGCACTTTCGACACGCCGAGTGTGAACACCAAAACATGTAGATCCTTGACCGAGCTTTAAGTCAGCCGCCCATGGCGCCGACCCCTGCAAGGAAGCCCCACGCGACATTTCGCAAATTTATAAACATCCCACTTCGTGTCGAGGCGCTTCGCACAAATATTTTTAGTGCGTTCCATTTTGCACGTCAAAGTCTCCTCGGATGGCGAGCAAAGGCGCTTCGATGGACGCAGAACAGTGCCCAGAGGAATCTATAAATAAACAAATGATCGTTGACCTGAGCAAGGCGAAACATTCCAGAGTGTTTACAGCTTTGTCACGGCGGCAGATGGTACTTGAACTCACTGGTCCAGGGCCAAGGTGTCCAATACGTGAAAACGCACAAAACAATGCCAAAAAAATAAAAGAAAAAAAAAACAAAATAAAAAATTGGAACGTTAAAATTGCTGCCGGGTCCACTCGAATCATCCCTTTTGGTCCTGGCACGCCCTTGTCGAATCGATAGAAGAAAGAGGCAACGCTTCCGGGATCGCTGTTTGTATCCGGATAATTAAGTGAACTTTCGGAGCCGAATCGCATTAACGCGGAGCATTGATGTGTGGCCAATTGATTGGTTTTTTCATCGCGGTCTCCCCAGATTTACACATTTCCACACGGGACCAGGGGGATGTCTAGACAGGAAGGAGACCCGAACAGAAATATCGCACGTATTTGTGGAATTCTAGCGAGGTTCACTAGGTTAGGTGGGAAATTTGCAAAATAAAAAAAACGGGATGAAAGTATAAAATAAAAAAATGCCGGACTTAGAAACACTGAACAAAGTAGCTTATGCCCATATACAGAAAACCTGTTTCTTGCACCATATATTTATATGGAAACCCCCCACTTTTAAAAGCCAAACTTGAAACCCTTAGATTAATTATAAAATCGTGCTCCCTCCAGAGTACTTGTTGTGGTTTCGACTTGAAAATCGACGCCTGTAAACCCTCCGTTAGGCGTCATCATCTATAATTGAGGTCTCAAACGGACTTAGTTGTGCAGATGACGCCAAGCGCTGACGTCATCCGTGGAAACCCTGGCGGTGGCGTTTCCCGGAGGAGAAAGACTACTGCGGAGTTCAAACAACATTTGTGACCGAGAACCTTTAATTAACTCCTTTTGAAGTAAACAATCTTCTCTAGATCCTTGCCCCTAGTCCCTTAACTTTATTTTCGTTCCGGGAGCCCATCTATTTTGGGAGCCCACCCCATTTGGATGAAAAAATAGGTTTGAATTCTTATTCTGGGCATTGAATGTTCCTCGGTGGACAAGGTCACAACGATGTACGTTCCCTTTCCGTTCGGGAAACATTCCCAAGTGTCTCACAACGAAAACAAACCCTCCCGCCGGCTCCTTCGCACTTTCCCCGGCGATCTCCCGAGCAGTTCCTCACAATCGCGTTGGAAAACTGGTTATCTGTCCGGGAACCAAAGTCCAACGCGCGTTCACCGGTAAACAACTCGGCGTCTTTCAACCTTTTTCGACTTTTCCCTTCGGGAGCCTATCGGTCTTCTTGACTTCCTCTCCTTTCCCCCTCGCTTCCCGTCCCACGCCAATGTCCGCTAATTTCTATTTGCGTATCGCGAGTCTATTTCCATGCGACATTTCCATCTAATTTCAGCTAATTCTCCGCTCGGGACCCCAGAATCGTCGTCTAGACTGTCAGGCGGATACGGTAGACCCTGTCGGGTGAACGCGTATTTTTACAAAAAATATTTTTACACTTTCCGCGACGACCTACTCTCTTGGCGATTTATGTTGGAGGTCTCGCCGCTTTTTGTGCCAAAAAATGTTTTTTTTTTCGCGCCGTGACCCGGTCACGTGCGGGTTGGCGCACGAAAGGTGTCTTTATCAGGAACCAGTAAGGTGTCTTTATGCTTCCCTTGAGAAGGCGAGGATGTGTAAAGCGTGCTGGGATGTTCGGCTAACTTCACTCTGACTCATCTGGGGCTTCCAAATGGTCCCGCCACGACACTCTGGAGAGTAAAACACTGGCAAAGGATTTTTAAAGTGCGAGTAGTACAGAAAATATTGTTGTTTTCTGATTTCTTAGATGTTTTGAGTTCGTAAGGATTGTAAAAGGTGGATTGTCAGGGTACCACACTTTAAAAGGGTCTCGAGTGGAAATTTATCGGTCCCCAGTAAAAAAACGA
Organism: Steinernema khuongi; assembly: GCA_016648015.1. Classification (NCBI taxonomy): domain Eukaryota; kingdom Metazoa; phylum Nematoda; class Chromadorea; order Rhabditida; family Steinernematidae; genus Steinernema; species Steinernema khuongi. The sequence continues at coordinate 22,972 of JADLIF010002169.1, read as the reverse complement.
AACTTCTTCCAAACAAAAATCAACTGTTTTTATATTAATATACGACAAAAACTGCCTTATCAACGACAAAACTCCCGGACACAGTTATCGCCTGAAAAGGGTCCTGAGCGGAATTTCTTCCTTAAGTTACTTTATTCTCCGTTCGAAAAGGTCTCGACTGGATTTTTCCATTTGAAGTACTTACAAAATTCCATATACAAATAGGTCAGCGCATTTTTTACAAAAGTGAACTTTGCTCGATCCGTCGAGAAAGGTCTCCTAAAAATAGGTCTCGCACGGAATATTCGTCTTCTACTATTCCAGTTCTTGTCACTGCTTAGATGCACTTGTATTCAGTGCAAAACACGAACATTCCAGGCCCCCTGGGTCCCCTAGTGTAAACAGAGTTGCCCAGAAGCTAATTGATGAGCTGTTTGTCCGCGATCGCATCTCGCTCGCTCATTTCTCAAACCCCGGCTTCATGAATCACCCGGCCGACCTTTACCAGCCCCAACCTTCATCTCATTAGACGGCACCCTTTCCATGTGAGATCCAGAGATCTGGCCGATGTTTGGGCCGTGTAAGCCGGCTTTCGCCGCTCAGAAACCAATCTTCCGCCTCCTTGGGACGGCGCCAAAGATCCCCTTTGGCACGAGACCTCCTCGGAACGCGCCATATTTAGCGCGTTTTCCTCTCACGTCATCTCGCGGTTCTCCTGCAGCGGAAATGACATAATGAGGGATTCATTGCACCCTTTGGGTCCTGGTGGAAAAGCTCGGCTTTCTGGCCCCCTGAATGTATTGAAAAAGATGAACTTGTGCTTGTCAGGGAACGCCACCGTAACGTGCAGCCAGACTGGATCACAAAGGAGCGTTACAAAACATAGAAATGAAGATATTCCAGAAACCCCTAAAATACCCTTCTTCAACCTTCCGCGTTCTTTATCAACTTCACACGTGTACAGTGCGTCTTATTGATTTTTGTTTTTTGTTTGTCTTGTGGTCCACTTTGGCCTCGAAGTACCACTTTTAAAAAGCGAGCTACAAAAATTTATGCTTTTTAACGTGGCAATAATCATTTGCCCCAAAACGCTCAGAAAGTTTGGTTGTATTGGAAATGAAGGGGGTGTAAGTAGTATATTGCTTTTCGCACTTCGTGTGGCACCTTGCTGAATAACGGTGACAAAAAAAAAATCATTGCAATAATCCTTTGTGTTGGGTCCCTTTGGTTCTTCGCAAATGGAAAAGAAATTTGTCTTTGACGTCATAAATCGCATCCTTATAGAGAAACAAATCAAGTCTCTTTCTGACCGTTTCAGCGAACTACAATTGCGCAATGTTCTGTAATTCTTGCAAGCTCGACCCCAAGCAAATGACGCTGGAAACAGAACTTCCCTTTGTCGCTCGAACCTTTTCGAATTCTCTATATTTATTTATACTAATAGCCGAGTTAGTTATTGAGTCGCTTTTCTGTGATATTCGATCCATACTGTCCTCCAGGAGCAGATATCAAGGCATATCCTAGAATGATGGAGCGAAGGATCGTTCACACTTCTACATTTATACTTTTGACGTCGACTCCGACTCGATTTGAGTTCGAGACTTTGGAATTTGAGATTTTTGGAAAAAAATGCCCCCCTACTCCAACGAAGGACTCTGTTTCCCTCTGTAAAAACCAATTTAAACGCTAGCGACTGTATGCGGAAGTGTACGTGCGAAAACAACAAAAATCAGTGGGAAATTTCAAAAACAAAAAAATAGTTCGAGTTTGAGGATCTGGTGTTGAATTCTACCCCGAGGGTATATCGAGGGGTGTCCTGAAAGAATTTGTAACCCTAGTCCACAGAGGTCAAAGGATCGATAAACCACCGTCTACATATTGTCACACCTTCACTCCTCGTCCACGGGGCGTCGGGTTCCCGCCACGCGTGACAACGAGCCCCTGGTGTCTTGCGCGCGTCTGATTAGCTTTATTACGTGCGTCCAACTTTTTCCTCATCTGCTCCAGCAATTCGCTCCAAAATTGGATTTTCCCAATCCCCTTCCGCGTTCAAAGTTCTCCGTGCTCCTTCTTCTTCTCTGGGACTATGCTCGGAAGCAGGGAGATAGATTAAGGATCAGATTACATAACATTTGAGGTCAAGAGGTTAGGAATGGTCTTTAGTCTAGGGTCATCTTCTTCTTCTATGCAAATATGGAATCATGGATGCATGGGTTCTAAAAGGGACAAACTGAGATACTAGAAAAAGTAGGCATAACTTCCCTGGATGCTCTAGAAGTCAAATTTTACTGTATCTCGCACTGCAAAGATATAATGCAACTTTTCCTGCCCGAATGGTCTCGACACGAATGTTAATTCTCTCATTTCCCAACGGGCCATCCTGGCTTCTAGTCACCCTCCTCTCCCTGTGCTTCGGCAAACTAGAGATGTATGCCGAGTGGTCACCACCATTTACAGCTAGATGAGTGTATAAGGTCAAGTGTTAAATTCCTATCCGCATACATACCTGTGTCACCTTTCCGTTAAAACTGACTAACTACCAAGATTGATTATCTCATTTGCGGGTGGGTCGACACTCCCTTGTCCCCCTCCCCCCCCCCCATCCGCCCAATAATCATCGCGAATACTGTTATTCCTGCAAAGCACAATGTCATCGATGTTCTCAACTTTCAGATTTTCGATCACCTCCCGCCCCCGAGTCTGGCTCGGTCCCACGACGCTTCTCCTTCTCCCGTAGCGTTAACTGCGTTCGCCAAAAGGGAAAGCGCGGGTTTGTTTATTCGCCCGGAATGCCGTCGTCCGAGTGCACAGGTGGCGATCGGAGGCGCACGATCCTCTTGACAAACAGAGCGCGCCAGCCTTCTTGAGGCTCCCCACTGGCTACAGGCCGCCCCCTCGGTTGGCGATTTTCGAGCATCGATTAATCGATTATAATTGATAGTATTGCTTAATTAGACTTTTGGGCGTCCGATGCGCGGGCATGGCACCCTGCGAGCCAAGGAGCGACATATGTACAGGGTAGATTTTACTTGCCCCCTGCGCGGAATGTAAGAAGATAACGGTAGGAAATGCCTCTACGACGGTGAACTTTAAACATTCTTGGTCTCACATGATCAGTGGTTTTTGAACCTTCTCGTGAGTTGTCTTTTCCAACTCTCGCCTCGATCGATAGACCTCAGTTTATACACAGTTTCGCTACACAAGCGACGCCCATGGCCGCTGAGTTTGTGATTCGGCCGCTAGAGAATGGTTCGCACGTTCGGTTTCGTGTTCTTAAGTACCATGCTCATGATTTGTTCATGGGCAGGGACAGTGTCCTTAGAACGACAAATCAACACAAACGACATACAGAGAACATTAAATGTCCATTTAATTTTCTATTTACAGTATTGTTCATATGTTCATCGGACATCAGAGGTGGGAACCCGACAGAACGTTAGGATTGGTCCGGACCCAAAGAAGTAGATAAATCCGATCGGGCCCCACAATTTGCATCTAAACTAAAAATAAACCTAAATGTAACTGGGCTTCAACTATGTCCTTCTGCCTACGGCAGGGACTACGGTAACCGCTGCTCAAAGGCCAAAGTAAGCGGTATTCCATAACCTGCAAATGTCGACTTTTACATGATTTTGTTATATAATTTAGTCAATTTTTTCTATAAAAAAATTGTTTCAGTGTTTTCTAATCGTTCTTGCCTCATACAATTACCCTAACTCTGTCCTTTTCTTCCCAACTCGCACCTCCGCCCGTGGCCCCGAGGCCACGAGGAAGAGACGCTCTGGGGGCGCGTGGACTAACCGGTTGTTGACCCCGATTCGGAATCACTCTGCGGCGCGCGCGTGTTGCAACACCGACGGGCGCGGGAGGACCGCTCCCTCGCCGTCTTTTTATTTATGGTCTCGTTCGCCGAGCGGCGACTATTATGCGTCCGTCGTGTTTCCTAAGCGATTTGTAATGCGTCTTCGTCGCCGCCGCTGACTCGGCCAGTTGCACAATCCTGCAAAGAGACGCAGCTTCTTGACGACGGTGCGCTAATTGAGGTCCCGCAGCGAAGTGTCTCATCTGCAGGAATGCGGCACAAGGCCAGGAAGAGACGTTTTTTGGCGCCGCTGTGTGGAGTTCTCAGGCACATGAGGGCATCGTGGACGGAATGTTGTTGGAGGCGGTGTGGGAAGACGGGACGGCGATAGTCCAAGTGGATCGATATTTGATTTTTACGGTTTTAGCTAATTGTTTTTGTGTGTGCTGTGGATGTTATGGGGAGAAGAGCGCTGGTACAAGAGCAGGACAATTCTTAATCATCAAAGTGCAGCAGTATGAGCTATCATTAACCCTCTCCTTATGAAGAGCCCCCCCCTTCTCCCTTAAACTCGTGAGCAGGCCCACGGCGTCTTAAGAATATGTGAATCCATTCATGATCTTTTGAAAGTAATCAAAATCATGTTGTCCTGGACCCCCACAGTCCCGCTATCGTTTATCTATTCACTCTGTCCACAGGGAAAACATACAAAGAAGACGTGAATGGCGTTTATTGTCGAGCGAGAGCCTCGCGGAATGATGGATTTGCAAGGTGTGACAATGAAAGAGTCGGTGTGAAAAGCGAAGCTCGCTCTACGGAGTAGAACGCCAATCGTAAACTGGCTCGTTAGCAACGGTGAGCTAGGGAGCGCTCAAGGAGGTGGACAGCTCTCTTTAGAGTCCTCTCCTCAGTAGCATGATTAGTTTGTATATTATGCTTCATCTTTGCAGTTTTACCTCCTTTGATTATTTTTACTGTATACGATAAACACCAACTTCATAAAACTGTAGCTCCTTGAAAAGTTTGCATGGACAGATTCTAGGAGCATTTCACCACGTTCACAATGTCATCAGGGTCGACCATTAGGTTGTTCAGGCTTTGACGTTAGCTACTTTCTTTAACCCCATACGATGGCTGGAAACGTTTGACACGCCTTCCAGCAAACAGACGAGTTCAGAAGCTCAAATTTGCGAGTCTTCAGAGCGATACATTTCTTTCTATCGATCAGATATTTTCTATCCGGTTTTTTCTTCCCATCCCCGCGACGTCATCTGTCTCCCGTCTACATATCCAGTCTCCGATCCGACGTCTCCACCCTACTCGGGCGTCTGCAGACGAGACTCTGCAGACGTGCACGTCTCCTGTTTACCAGACTTCTAAGGCGATAGTCCGCGAAAACAATTTCTATTCTGGGCGCTCCGGAAATTGCGGCGATCCCGAGAACGGCCGCGATTCTCGGCTTATAATCTAGTGGACTTATAGTGTGGTGGGCAGCGCTGCGGGATTCGGGAAGTGGCAAAGCGTAAAAGTGCACAAAATCTGCAGAAGGTACTTAGGGATGAGAGTGACGTGGTTTGTGGAAAGGACAAGGCAGGCTCGTTGCAGTTTTGAGGTTTGCGATTGGCACACTCGAGTCAGCCAGGAACGTGTTCTTGAGACCTTTAGAGAACTCGCAAGTGCTCTGTTGGGTATATTGAGTTTTCTTAACCGATGTTTCCTTTCCAGGATGCTCCTTATTGAGGCCAGATCAGAGGCCTGGAACGTGGAGAAGTTCTGGAAAGTAGGGTCAATCTTTGTGTTCAGTTGGGGTAAGGGGACCTTATAAGGCAGAGGAGGGAGGCTAGAGTGGCTCTATTCATTCTTCCACCGTCCCCGGAAGTGTTTACTGTGTTGTCCAAAAAAAGACCGACACCACTGAATGTTCGAAAGGTCAGAAAAATTATAATATATTCCGGGAAAGGGCAGCGGATGTTTCCCCTTCCGAGAGGCTGAGGATTTTCTCCCGAGAGTCCATGAAGCCTATCACAGTCGGCAGATTTATCTGGTGGGTGTCCGAAATCCCCTCCCGCCTCCTCTCGACCAAATTGTCAAAGAATATCCAGTGGATAACGTGGATATTATCCACCTCCCACAAATTTCTCCACGTTCCAGGGCGTCGGTTCGTCGCCTCCGCCCGCCGACCAGAGAGAGTGGATATTAAAGATAATGGTCGAACTGGCACTCGAACATTTTAGGAGGACAAAAAGAAGTTATTTAGCCCTGGAAAAGAGGCTAATTTTTGTGCGTATTCTTTCTCTCTGATCCGATAGATTTGGGTATGACGGATTCGAAAACAGTCGATTTTCGATCATTAGCTGCTACACTCAATGAAATTCTTAAACGTCAGCTCCTGTGATATTCTCTTAACTCCACTGATATGGCACTTTCACGCAAACGCGCTTTATAGGCAAAAAGAACAATATTGTCTCGATAAGCCTACACTCCACAGCACCATTGAGGCTATACATATTCCAATGGCGTGTCAAGCCGGAAATCGCTCCTCTGCCTCGGGCGTCCGCCCGCGATCGTGCTTCGCCCACGCCGGCCATAATTAATCTTCTTAATTTTCCTTTATTTTTCCTTAATACCATCGCAAAAGGAGACGCGCACAAAGCTGTTCAGTTTAAGGCTTCCCGTCAAGCACGGAAGAGCGTCGTGACCTTAACAAGCCTGTGTGCTCGAACAAAGAAGAAATAAGTAAACTCCCGACATGAGGCCATTAATTGGCTCATTATCGGTGCAAAGATCGGTGATTAGCGCGGCCGCACGCCCCTCGAAAGTTTAACAGTTGAAGAGCTTCTCATCAAGCTCGGAACAGTAACCTGTGGCCCTGCTCCCGGTGGTAAATCCAGGGCTGTCCAAGCCTCTCTCGAAGTCGGCTGCTGACATTTTATGTGAAAGTAATGTCAGATATGAACTATGTAAAAGCATCATCCGACTCGGGACACGACTAATTGGCCCATCGCAGGCGCGAAGATCGGCGATTACCGCGCTCGCGCGCCCCTCGTGACGACTCGCGCGCTCACGTGCGTCGCCAGCGCTAGTTTCATGGGCGGAGGAGGCTAGCGTCAACTTTGAACCGTGCGCGCTCATACTGTAGATGGTCGGTCGCATATTTTATCGATTTTCTTGTCGCCCGGAGGCTTCGCTTCCACTTGTCACGATTCGAAAGGCGATCAACCTGGGGGCGCCGAATTAATTGTGTGGTTTCGGCGTCCCAAAGCGCTTTCGGAATCGTCTCCTCCTTGTTAGAAATTTGCAGGAATAGATGCTTTTTTTATTCTTTCCTTTTTTGCTTCTTTTATAATCAAGGAAGGTCAACTTGGACCTCCCACCACGACCTGGGCCTGTCCCCAGCTGGTATGCAGAAGATTACGTGCTTAATCTGCGCAAAGCCGCGGGCGAAAATAGAAAAGCGGGATGGTTGTTAACGTGTTTACACGATCTATTATTCCACCGCTTTTCCTTGCGTCACGCGCTCACTTCCTGGAAACGCCGTGGACTTGGGCTCTCCGCGGCCGCGTCACTCTGAAGCGCGCGTCGCGGGTGTGGCCTGGAGAAGGAGGACTGCTGGCCTGATGTCCTTTGAGAACGCGTTCTGTGCCTACATGGGCTGTTATGGACCACAGTTGGCTCCTCTCGTGGAAACGTGTTTTCGGTTCTTTGTTGTGTGATGCTAGGTTATCCACTGGGTGATGCCAGCGTGGGCGGAGGATTTTGGATTAGCAAGTCATGAGTCTCGGGAAGAATGTGGGGAAGGCGCTCTCTTGAAGCTTCACATGTGTATTCGGTCGTCTTAAACAGATTCTCTCTACTTGGAGTCAGTTGGGATGGAAATGACATAGCTAAGGCACCTTATTCTTCACTTTTTAAAGCCCTCCGACTTTCATAAGCATTTCACACATTGCTCACACCTGTTGAAGAAAGCGAAGAAAGCGCCTTTCCTGTTTTCAGTTGAATATCCATTTTCCACTCGACATTTTCGCAGTATATTCTGGGAGGATTAGCCGCGGATTAGGATGAAGGCCCCACATCCCCGAGTGCCTCTTCTAGAAGGCCTCTCTGCTGCTAGAGTTGTTGTGATGAGTCAGTCGTTCAGCTTGTTTTCGGCCCATGTTTTGTTTGATGTGCCTGTGATGCGTTTTTTTGCCTTTACGGGGTTTAGTGAGACTATCGGCACCGTGGACATACCGTATCTCAGATCGGTGTTTCCGATCTAGGTTGGAGGGTATTCTTCAGGCACTAGTTACACACGAATAAGTCCGACCTGTCATGAATCTGCTCCACGGAAACACATATCTTTTAAGTACACAAGTGGTCCATAAAGCGTGATCCAAATGTCGATGTAGAGCACAGGTAGTACGCTAGGCTACCATGTTGCTGGTTCGAATCCCTCAAGCCTCCTTCTTTTTCCCTCAACTTTTTAGCCCACTCTATAACGCGAACAACTTCTCCATTCCATTTCTATTCTGAACTATAAAACCCCACATCCACACCCCGACCATTCATGCTCCTTGGCCTCCTTCTGCACACTTCCCAGCGCCCCTCGAAGGCTGCAAACCGCGCGAACCCAAAAAGCTGCAAACGGCCCTTTGAATTCCCGGCCGTCCATCAAAGCAAATAACGCGCGCGCACTCAAACAAGACCGCGAATGTCCTTTCGTCGTCGTCGACCCCACCGGCCACCACCGGTCCTCCTGCTCTGGTACTTCTCCCGCGTTCGTTCGCCCACTTGTGCCCTGATTTACATTCTCCGGCCAGCCACCTTAATCATAGCTGGAGAGTCGTGTTTTCCGCTAAGTTTTGCGTCCGTTCCAAACTGCGGTTAACCTACTTTGCCGCGCGACCCTACCTAACCATGCGCGGGTGATTTATGGCCGCGCGCCGGGAACCGCGCAGAAGACGAAAATTTCGAAAGTTGCGAACTGTAATGCTATGCGCATCCTGCATAAATATTGATGAGCTTCGAGTCTAAAAGTGCATCTGGGGGACATCTGAGGCGCGTGGAGGGTGTGGGAGCTGCAGATTGAGGAGTGATTATAGATGGATTCTGATAAGTCCCCTCTTCCCCAATTCGCCGTCCTTCTTCTTCCTCTCGATTCAGTCCTGGCCAGTTACATCTTTTGCCATGTCTTTTTCTCCTATTCTATACTTCTTCCTCTACCACGTCTTAGCAGCTTATCTTCACTCGAATGTCTTGAGCCGATACTTTGTAACCGAGCACGATCCGCAAAGCTGTAAAGCCACACCTTGCGATCCCGTCTCCTGATCCTCCTCTCATCGACGACAGAACACACAGTTCGGATTTGCCTTTCCGTCGGGCTTCTCCGCTCCCGATTAGGGGCGTCGCCTGGGGCGCGCGCGCAACCGTACAGTCGCCGTGCTTCGGACGTCCCCCGCGACGCGTCGCCCGCGCGTCGCCGCCGCATTCCACCGCCGCGAGCGAGCGGAGACGACGTCGCGCATCGCGTATTCGCTTTATTTCTCCTTCTTATTGTTTTCTTGCGAACTCTGCTTTTGGCCTCACAGACACAGACACGGTCTAGACACCGGTTTCAGACGCTCGGAGACGGTCTTAGAGAGGAATTTTGTGAAGTGAAGAGGGTGCGCTTATCGGAAAATAAGAATCGGGAAATGGACAAACTGACCTCGGACCAGGCTTTTCGTTATTCCGATCGAGGCGACTCTGATCGTGCAAGCGAAGCGAGCTCTAATCTTTGAATTCAGAACCACTTGAAAGCTGAGATCATGAATGTCAAACCATGCATCTTTGATTCGACTCTCTTCTTTTCAAGCATCGCAATTCGGTCGTTCTACACCTCTTTTAGAGAAGGCTAAACATCAGTAGAATCCTGAATTCGAGATGATTTGAATGAAGTGAACAATACTAGTTGTAATCTACTTCATTGCAAGCCATGATTCCAGAACCTTCCACATGACAAAGATACAGTACTTTCGGCTCTCTCAGATTAGAGGCAGTTGTCCAAAATTTCATCTACACGATCTCTAGTCCAATCCATCAGATAAAAACCCTTCTGGACAAACCGGAAAACAGCTCGTGGAACTCCTGAACGGCGACGGCTTACCGTAAACCGCGCCGGACTAATCCGCGCCCCCCGAGACTCGGCGACATTTAGCCGTCGTCGCCGGTGCTCTGGATTCCCGGAGCCATTTGCGCGCTATTGAGAAAGGACATCCGCGGGAGGGTCCTTCTTTCCAGACGGGAGCACTTCCAGGAGCGCATCTCCTGCGTCCTTGCTGCGCCTCGGATTAAGGCTGGTTGCGTCAGCCACTTCGGCTCGTGTTTCGCTCTCTGTTTGCTGTCCTCCGACTTTTTGCAAGAGATTTACGCTGGGGGAACGTTCCTCCGCCGGGTCACTTTCCAGCAAAGTCATATCGCTTAATCACACTTATATCGTTTTATGAAAGGGTGAATTCTAATTTTTCAGCCTCAGTGACCACGGCTTCATCAGTGCGCGTGTCCTTCTGCACTAGCATTGTTGTCCTCAAGTGCGCGCCCGTTCCCCCAGTGCTTGCGTGTCCACGTGTTTCCTGCGATTTGGACGTTTTCCTACTGCAGTGGGATCCGAAATTTCGGATATACTTCCGTGCGTCCAAGCCTGGATGGTTCTAAGCGCCTCGCCATCAAGTTAACGAAATCTAGTCGTTAAATCTAAACCAGCACTTTTATGCTCGAGAGTCTCTTCGCTGGGTTTTGTTCCAGAAGAAGCCGAGGGAAAGGAGCACCTCCACTGAATCAGCGCGTCCTCTCTAGGGTCGCGCAGGCTTACACGTGTGAAGTTTTCCGAATTTCGCACTTCTTGAAGTTACCCTTCCCAGCGCCTTTCATTCGATGAGTCTCTGCATACGATGGACGCGATCTTTGCCGACCCACTCCAGATCTCTAGTCTCTGGTTTATCGTCGCTTCCTTTTGAGCTGCTATATCTAAACTGGGCATTAACTTCCACTTTTAATGCTTGCCTCAAAGGAGTTTGCCTCAAAACGGTTCGGACGGAAGTCCGGAAGCTTTTCCACTGAACGATTCGTTGAACATGTATGTATAGGATGAACACGATCTTAGCCAGGCTATATCTCACTGAAAAGCACGAGAAGGATGTTTCTTCCTTGAAAGCTAAAGCAGGTCTCTATGCACATATGTGTGAATTTTCCGTAATCTCGCACATTGTGCCGTTCGCCTTCCGAACGCCTTTTCACTTTCCCGTCATGTTCCACACATCGATGTCCCTGGCCCACCTTTGCTTTGTTCTCCTGTCCCTTTCTGTCCTCCTTGATCTACACAACGGAAGACATGACGGCTGTTGGGTTCAGCGAAACGACCACTCGTCCTAGCCATAAACAGCGCCTGTTTTGCCTCCACGCATTGCAATGCGCTCCTCTGGAAGCTTTCAAAAACAACGCGCCTTCCAGATACCGCTTCCACGCCAAGAACATTCGTTCTTTGGTCCCCGTGATCCCCGTGGCGATGTAAACAACACAAGCCAATTGCCTTAAGTGAGTGGCGGTGGACGGGCTGGGATCGTGTCACTTTCGCACTTTCCGGCCTCGTCGTCACCTCGTGGCCTATCGCGCGAATCGAAATGTGCCCTTTCCCTCTTCCTAAACGGCGTTCGCCTCTGACGTCGGCGGCTAGCCCGGCCTAGGCACAGAGTCCTTGTTTTCGATTAAGCTCCTTCTCCACTGAGCTGCGCGCTGGAATTCGGCCTTGGGTTCCGCACTGGAAATGTGATCTTCTTGATCTTCTGCTATGGATTGAAGACCCTGATTCTAAGGCTTCAAAGCTGCTAAGATTCTAATTTAAAGCTCCTTTACAGTCCCTTCGCATCGGAATTCGTTCCCACCTCCCGCGCGTTCCAAGACCGGGCCACAGGTGGTCGCAGTGCCCACCTGGTGCCCATCCGCGCGGCGCCTTCTCTCGGGTTCATTAATATCCGCTCGTGGCGGCGCATGCATAAGATCGCCTCTTCATCGTCTCCATCGACGACGTCGACGTTTTTGTCTCTCCTCGCCTCCCGACCTCGTCTCGCAGACGATTTTATAGACGCCGCCGGGTCGTTCCCAGCGACCGTCTCCGGCGCATTGTAACAAATTCGAACGAGCGAGGTGTCGATGGGGTGAACGGGGATTAGTAGCGCCGCGATTAGTGGCTCCTCAAGAGCCGCTGGAACGATTGCTGCGCGGCGGCGTTCAATGATCTCGTTGTTTTGGGTCGCGTTGTGCTGTGCATTCTACGCTGAGGCCAGGGGTCCTGGGAGTTGCTACCTACTGGAAATGGAACGTTATTTAAGGAATAATGTCTTTGTTTCAAAAGGAACAGCTTATAGTTTGATAACTCTCAAGTTTTGAAGATTTATTCGTCTGGAGAAGCTACTGGATAAAGTCGATGGACATGGACATGGACAGGGAGGGCTTTTTATTCTACAAATCGGGCCTGCTGCGAAGTAAAGGTGTTTCAACTGGAAGGACTGTCAATCGCGACTAGGGCCATAGCACAATCGCCGATAGAGGACTCGAACTTTATTTGAATCTCATTTTTTCGCCGAATTGTTAGGAAAAATTGTCAGGAAACTGCTTTACGATCATTCTCGTTTTGGACCTAGTATTTCGCTTGCTCCTTCCGAACCCTGCTCTCGCACAATATTAGCCTTCTGGAATGATTGTTCCATTAGAGTCACATGCTTAGCCAAGGACAACGCTTCCTGCGCAGTCGCAGAGTCCATAACGAGAGCACATTCTCAGTCCTATAGTTCAAGTGTCCCGATAGAATGTGCCTCCTTTGCGCGTGCGAACAGAGTCATCCGAGGCCAAAATAGCTTTTCTCCGTGTTGTAAACGGCTTTCAGCGATTTCAAGTAGCCCGCAAGGTTGATTCTTTAGGGATCCAAAGTTTACCCTTGAACACTGTATCAGCCTGATCAGCCTGTTCTTAACGGGAAGACCGGAGAACTCGCGTTTTTATTTATCGCCCGTTGGGTGCCCTCAGAATGCCCTTGCCCCTTCGGTATGCACCTTCGCATTGCTTTCCCGATAAAAACGGCACCAAACAAAAGCTGCTGCTCGTCGATTCTTCCCAAAAAAGTCATCTTGCTGCATTCTCATCTAGGCCAAACGGATCCGACCTGTTCCGAATTAATCAACTGCCATGAAAATCAATTTCCCCTTGTATCATTTCCACTGAGAAGCGAGCGTTTTCCAGTTTTTGAGCATGCGACCACAGGGTTCCGCTAGCACTGGCGAGCGCCTCGCGTTGTCGGGCACGTGACCCGAAGACGCCAAAGTCCGCTGCGGCACCAAACGCGTTAACTCGGAGCACGTGCGATTCCGGAGGACGAAGAGCGTTCAGAGGTGGGCAGTTGGAGAGCACGACCGGTCGTGTTGCCCCGTTCCCTCCCTGACTGTTTAGATATTCGACGGGTGTAGCCTAGACCAGAAGAAAAACAAAGAAGAAGGAGGAACAATCGGGCTATGCAATCTCTCGCGTTTCGAAAATGCAACCTCTAGCGACGATCGTAATCGAATCACGAGCGTCCGTCGCCGACAGCGCTGGTGTTAAATTTGGAAGATTGAACGGTTTAAGGCCTATTTTTGGTATTGTGTCTTCGCTCTAGGTTGATTAGGCGGCAAAAGCGGGATGATAGGCATCTTAATGTTTACGGTTTCAGATCTGGATATTGAAACAAAGCACTGATTCGTTGTTTACGGATCCTGCTTCGGTCTGAAGTAGGAGTACCCTTCAGTAGGTATTTAAATAAGGCTATTTTCTTACATTGGAGTGACGCTTCTATTTACTCGTGCTTTAAACCCCTTCCTCTTCCTTCCCTCATATGGCTATCAACACCGAAATAACCCCAGAAACTGAAATAACCCCAGAAACAAAGAAATTGGCACCAAAACCCAGCCATTCCCACTTCCCGTCCCCAATCACCTCGACCGTACCTTCTTCGGCTTTCCCACCACACGCTCGACGAGCGCATATCTACGCGAGTGACCCGAACGTCTTCTCCTGTCCGTGGCGCGCGTGTTTATATGCAAAAACCATCGTCGTCCACTGTCATCGAAGTGGCCGTCAGATCGATAGTCGTCGGAGGGCGAAGTTGTTTTCGGCCCCGGCTCCTTTAGGAGGCCCCTTTGTTGTGCCCTCGAGAGTCGTGGTCGCCGCCGGTGGTGGTGATAAGGTCGCCGCTGTTCCTCGTCGTTGATCGCCGCGTTGTTTCAGGTTTCGCCGCGTCCGAAGAAGAAAACACGACGCCGAGACGAGTCGCGAGCGCTTGTCGCCTCTTTTCTGCGAAATCTCCACCACCGCCGCACCATTCGCGGCTCGCTCTGTTATTTCGGTTTCTGTGCCGCGTCCCCGGCAGCAACCATGACGACGTTCGAGGAACGCCGTCCGATCAGCAACGAGCAGCACAAGCTTCAGCAGAGGGAGAGGCTCAATGGTATGTGCAGGCTCTCCAGTTACAGGACATCGATTTTGGGGGTTTACATTGGTTTTTGCGCGTGGAACTAGGAGTTATTAGATTGCAAATGACCATTTAAGAAAGCCCCTCTGGACCCAAAGAGACGGATTCAAGGGGAGGAGGAGACGCACTACAAGCTTTATTTTAATTCAATTTTTATTTTTAAGGACGGTTCATTAAAATTTTTGCTATAAACAAGCTGGAGATGCATCCAGCGTGAGGAGGCGTTGAGAAGCAGGTGTGTGTACATTCTTCTAACCCCTTCTAAAACCCTAAGAGGGAAGCTTCTTTTGTTCTGCATTTGATTTAGACAATTGTAGATTCGTTTACATCGTTTGTACATCATTAAATTGCAAATTATCATTTTCAAAAAAGCCCAAAGAGATAGCTACAGAAAGAGGCGGTAAACTTTCACAGTTTTATTCAATCTTTATCGGAACATTCCTTCTTATTGGTGTCTTATTTCAAACAATCGGGAGATACTTTCAACAGAAAGAGGCCAAACAGATTGTAGATAGAGACCCCCAACAGGGAGAGCGAGAACGCTCAAGACCTTCTGGCGTACTGTAGGTGGCCTCCGTGCCACTTGAACTTTTTGTTGTGCTGTTCTGAGGCGATCGAAGACCAGGAATCTGTCAGGAACGGCCGACGTCCTTTCGTATCAGTAGGGTTGGTATAGGGTTAAGATTTTTCGAGTCAGGACTCGAATCGAATCAGAAAAGGCAAAGGGTGTCCATGTTTTTTAGTCGCCAAATCTTTAAATTCCAGGTATACTTAATCAGATTCAGATTCAAAGCATAATACAAATGATATAATATTTATATATAATATAATAAGTAGAGCAGAATATAATAAAATAAAAGTAATATTCAAATCAATACCAGCCGGTTATCAACATCCGTGCCCCCTCCCTATCTCCGTCACCATATCCTTCTTCAGCTGTCTTCGGAGGTTTCGACCACTTCAATAAACTCATCAGCGGGCACAAACACCTCTTCGAACAGCATCACTTCTTGTCCTGCCCCTCTCCTCGGCACTCCGCCAACTCGCCCCGAAAACCTCCCGCGCCCTCTCCGCCTCAGATCTCCAAGCCGGCCCACTCCACGCCCAGCAGCTCCGCGCCTCCGGCCCCCAAGGCCGCGCCGGAGCCGAAGCCCGAGGAGACCATGACCACCGAGGAACTACTTCAGGTTCGTTCTAGCCGCCGCACCCGCTCGCACCTCCTTCTCCTCCTTATGCGTCCGTCGTGGTGTCGTGACCGTGTTTGTCCGTGTTGCAGAGCATGCAGAGCATCTTGGACCCGGTGAAGGAGCCGGTGGCCGGTCCGCTGAAGCCTCGGGAAACGCTCTCCGCGCGAGGCTCCTCCTCGACTACCCACCGGGTAAGTGAGCCCTCGCCGTGTTTGCGGACGCCGTCGATCACCGATCGATCTGCTCGTCGTCGTCGCCATCAGCTGGGGGATAAGGGGGCGTGGCCGCCGGCGACTGGTCGTCAGAGAGAGCGAGTGGCAGAGAACATGGCGGGAAAACGGGGACCGACCCGAGGGAGCGTTGCATGTTGCACGGGGTCTCCACCGAGGGGGTTGTCGAATTGGAGCCAAGAAGAAGCTAGGAATGGAGAGAGTTAGCTCCTTAGTTTGAGTCGGAGACACTCGGCTACTTCGAGCCCAGAAGACTCACATTTCGACTCCAAAAAAACTCCATTCACTGCCCAGAAGCTCAAAAAACTCTATTCTATCAAATTCGACAACTCTAGGCATCCTCGCATGCTGCACTTAGGCTCTTTCAAGGAGAGGTCCAGAACAGGTCTCCTGTGCACGATACTTTCGATTGCTTTGGGAGATTGCAGCCGGAAGCGGACTGTTTGCTTGCATTTTTGGGCTGTATCAGCTTGATGAGTTCATCGGAGTCACATCAACAGTGCTGGGAAGGAAAGGCCGAAGCGAATAACATTGCTCTAGGCAAGGAATCCAGTTTTAGATAAGGATCAAAGCCGATTAGAGTTGTTAAATTTGGAATCTTTCTTTGAATTGCCAATTACCCTAACAAGATTGACTTTGATGGGCGTCCAAACTAGTAATTAGCGACGAAAATTCTTTGTATAAACATTTTCAGCCCTTCTTTTTGGCTGCTTCTGCTTAGATTCGACCTTAGTAAAGTCAAATAGTTGAAACCCCTTAAAATTCGACATTCTGACTGACAAAGCTATCTTGTGCAGCCCAGCTCCTGAGCCCCTCAAGAATCCCCTTTCCAGGAAGTGTGCCCTGTCCCAGTAGATCGCTTAATTTGCATGCCACCGTCGTCTGCACGCCTAACCATCGTCACCCGACTTTTCACATCCAATTAGTCGCGCGCTGGCCGCGACTCTTTTTGCCTTCTTCTGGCATCCGAACCGGTTCCCGCGCTCGAGCGTCGATTGACTCCTCCGACTGTTCACCAAACAACAGTCCGCGCTTGCGACGACGACGATCCGTCGCCTATCGCTTTTGATTATAGTCGAGGGACTGGCGGAAGCGCGCTCAGAAGAAGGCAAGGGGCCCTAAGGGGTGGGCAGAAAAGGAGAAGCATGAAACAGCGGAAAAGAAAATTTACAGGGCCGTAATGAAGTGCTCAAATCCACTTTCATTAAGGTCCAGATTTGGAGCGAAACGGATTCCACGAAGGTGACATTATTTTCAGCTTAGATAGTGACCAATTTAAGGCCGACTTCAGCGTCTTGGAACACTCTAAAAATGTAAAAAGGCCAAAAAGGGACAGGTTTTTGCTTTCAGAAAAAAAAGTTCGGAATTACAAAATAATTTTCTTTCTTATGCTCACAGCCTTCGACCTGTGCACTCCCAACAGGGGGCGTCTTCCCAAAACGGAAACTAAACATCCGCCTTTCAGAGCAACGGGGCCTCGTCGTCCGCGAGTTCGCGGCGGGATCGCGACCGCGAGAAGGAGCATAAGGACTCCCGGCGTCGGGACTCTGAACGGGACAGAAGGCCGTCCACGAAGCCGCATCACGATCGCCGCCACCGCGAAGAGCACCGGTGCTCTAGCGTGGCCAGCACCTCCGCCGCGCCACCTCCGGTAGGCTTTCGGGAACGCCACGAGACTAATGCTTCGCCTCTTTAGAGCCGCTCGTCCAAGGAGCGCGAGGAGACGACCAATGTGTCCGAGTTGACGGCACCACAGCCGTCCAAGCAGATCGACTCATTATTCGTGGCCAGTTCCGCGGCCCCGGGAGCCAAGCGGTCCCACCGCGACTCGAAATCGCCGCAGGAGAACCATTTGGGAGACGAGGTAAGTAAGGATCTGCTCAAGAAGTTGCTCCTCTTATGGATCTTTTGGGGGATACATATGCCTCAGAGCTCCTTGACCCAAGGCTTCTTTCAGGAGGTCAAACGAAAACGAAAGAAGGTGTCCGACGACTCGAAATGGAAGGAGACGACCACTAGCGGCGACGTCCAGAGCCCCGACTCTGGCATCGGAGGCGAGCGAGGCAGCTCGGAGGAGGCCACCGATAAGCCTGCAGCAGAGAAGGTCACCGAAGATGCCACAGAGGACGACGTCGAGTTAGTGCTCCTGGTGTCTTCCACCACTTAAGCCCGGCCTTTAGAATGCCCATCGACGACATCCTCAAGTGCATGACGAGTCTGCTC
This sequence comes from Steinernema khuongi, assembly GCA_016648015.1. NCBI lineage: Eukaryota > Metazoa > Nematoda > Chromadorea > Rhabditida > Steinernematidae > Steinernema > Steinernema khuongi. The sequence goes on along the minus strand of JADLIF010002169.1, from coordinate 5,035 downwards.
ACCCCAGGGGAGATGATTCCCAAGCTCCCCTACAAGTCGCTCGCCGACCTCCAGAAGGCGATCCGACCTCCGCCACCCGTGCTCCAGCCGATGAAGCCGCTTCCGCAGGCGACGAACCGTGCTACTTCGCCAATGTCCCCGCCTAAGCGGCCTTTGGCTGCGGTTTCGCCCATGCGGCCTCTCCGGCTACAGGAGCTGCAGGAGAATCAGCCGACTCTAGAGGCCCGATCGCCCTACAGAGGCTTCGGCACCAAGTCTAAGATCTCCCTGAACCTGTCGGTACTCCCGTCGGACGCTGTTAAACGACTCAAGAAGGAGCACGCGCGGAATATGGCCTCCCGGAATCAGAAACACTCTCCCGGCGTCCGGAACACCCCGCCCACACGGGTGAAGAGGGTCTCCGGAGAACGGTCCTCTAAGGAACGGGAGCGGAAGAGGGAGAAGGAGAAGGATAAGGAGCGCATCCCCTCGGCACTGTTGTCCTGGTCCCCTCACCACTCTCCCCAGCGGGAGTCTCCCCCCAAGTCCAAGAAGAAGTCGCCCCCAAAGAGTGCCAGAAACGCCGAGACCCCCCAGTGCACCTCGATGCCTCCGTCCAAGCCCCCCTCGAAGCCCCCATCGCGGAACGAGGACCGCTCTCCCTCGCCAGCCAACTCCGAGGGCAAGCGACGTCGCCGCATGCAGCAGATCTTCGACCACGGGTGCTGCGCCCCCCGGACAATGCCTCGCAAGGTACTAGTGCCGCCCATCAAAAACGTCCCGGCGGACCCGAAGGAGGCCATTGAGTACATCCAGGAGATTGCCAAGGACCTGAAGCACAAGGGGGACGCTGAGGAGAACAACAAGATCAAGAAGACGTTCCTGTATATCGAAGCAGCGGTGATGTTCACCTACGCCACGGCGCAAATGGACCCCAATGACCACGCTCCTCTGTACAATCAGATCGCCCAGACAGTCACCTTCCTCAAGTAGGTTCTTTTGCATCGATTTTTGGACCTAAATAGGCCTTAACCTGCTCAGTCCTCATAACCTACCGTTCTGTTCCAGGGAAATCAAAATTCCACCACTCTGTTCCAGGCAAATCCAGAAACAATGCACCCGCGCGGTGTTCCACACCGACCAGGAGATGCACTTCACGTCGCGCCTCCAGCTGGTCGTACGTCTCTGCCAGTCATGCCTCGCCCACCACCTCTACGACTCCATGTCCGACTCGCACGCCAAACGCTTCGACATGATCCAGAAGCTGGACTCGAAGCGAACGCCCTTCCAGCCCGAAATGGCCAGCCTCGCGCCTTCCAGCGCCATCCAGAACGAGACGTTGACGGTGAATGGGCAGCTCTACAGTCTCCAGGTCACGCAGCTCAAGTTCTGCACGCACCTCTACTACTCGCACAAGATGTGGAAGGACCTCAAGCGTAGCATGAGTCCGATTGACATCTGTAAGTCCTGGGATTATGCTGAGATGATTGCATGTGACCTCTTACAGGCTTCAAACGGGCCCTCGACCGTCTCTGCGACCCCATGTTCCCGGGCTGCTCACTGCAGGAAATCACCGAGTACTTCTACACGGCGCTCACGTGGCTCCGTGCCGAGTACAACGAGGGATGCGTCTACCCCCACTCCTCCCACTCTCACTCCTCCTAAGCCTGCCGGTGCCACATTGGCACCCTCCGGTTCCACACCTTCTCGTTTCCCCCCTACTTCATACTCTTTGTAAATACATACCGCGGGTGACTGGCTCGCCTCCAAGTGCACCGTCCACACATATGACCCCTCCGTCGCCTCACTCTCTAGGTTCTGTGATATGTCCCGTTCCTCCCGGCGCCCTTAGGCGTCCCTAGTCAGACGCGGTAGATTCCACTCGAATACTCGATTCTAGATTTCAACGGTACACATTCTCCTACTCTCGTTTTGGGTTCCTCCTCCTCACTCTCATCTTCGTTTCTCGTCAGAATGTTTCAAAATGGCGTTACGGGTTCGTTCTTGATTGTTGTTAGTTCTCGATGGCCGGTATCGCCGCCAAAAATAGTGGTTACTACGATGGTTTTCTTCTCTCCGCAAATATTGTTTATTTTGTTTTCAAAGTTCCGTATACGAGATAAACATATTGTATTAGTTGACCCGTTGGCAGTGCAAGCACACGCTCCACAACAACGATCACCTGACAAAGACCTGAAAACAATGGTGATAACCCTGGATGGTGCCCTCGTCGGACGTCATGTCTTCTTCTTATCTCCAGGAAGTGCTCCAGGCAGCACAGATAACGAGGACAAGGGGCAGTGACGAAGGCTGCGGATAGAGTCGAGACTGGAGGGGCAAACGAAGCAGTGCTAAATAGGGTCTAAGAACGAATCTTCTAGAAGAGGAGATAGGAGAAGCGGTCAGAAAAAAAACGTCCAAAATGCACAGAAGCTGAGAAACAAAGAAGTCAGTTTTCAACGCTCTTGTGATCCAAGATACTTCGATGCTGGCTACGTACGAACAGCAGCGTGAAAAGAGTCAGAGGACGATAGAACACCTAGCAAGGGCTAATGTGTTCTCCTTTATGCGCACTCATGTCCTTCATAACTCCGTCACACTACATGGAAGGGTGAAACTATCTGAGAGTGATGCTAGAAGTACCAGGAAAACGCTAACATATGGGACATTGCTATCGAAGCTTCGATTCTGTACAGAAGGGCCATCCTACCCAGCTGTCGTTGCTCACGACTATGTTCCAAAGCTAGAGTACAGTCAGGAAAAGCGCATCCCAGCGAATAGTGACCGTACCGTCGCTTGTGCCCGAAGAAGCGGCTTTGCCAGAGTGAAAGACACCGCACATGATCTGATGAAAACTTTCACTTTTCTTTTCACACCCGCCAGAGCGTTCATATATCCTCGCTTGAACGTCTCCAAGGAGCAGCAGCGACGACTTCTAGAGGTCTTCAAAGCAACAGATTACTCCACCAAGGCGGAACAGAAGCACTTCGCGGAGACGACGGACCTTATCAAGTAGATCAAAAGGTAGATGCTCTGTAATGAAAAGTTTAGTTAAAATAGTGTAGTAAACCCTACCATTATTTCGACTTTTGAGTACTTTTTCTGGTGGCTGCCATACAAATAAGCTATCTGGTTAATCCAGCGCTCACCACTATCTTGCCCGTAATTGGCGTCGTAAAACAAATATGACAATCCTAAGCTTCTTTCATCTCGTTAAACCGTTTCGTAAGCACAGTTTTTGACATGCGTGATCCTTGTAATGCAAGACAATGGCGAACGCACTCCTCTGCGGTGCGAATTCCTCCCGGCATCGGGAGGCGTCGATATGTACTCGAGCCCTCCACAGTCATGACCCTTTCACTCCTACTAAACGGCCACTTTGGCCTGCGATGTTCGCTCAGAACTCCTATGGATGCTTCTATCCGCCGAACACTCCCACCCAAGAAGCGAACTTTCCAGGACAGAGCTTCTCGCTGCCGGAGCAGGACATCCGCCTAGAGCCCAACATCGAAGTGACGATCAAGGAGATCGACAGATGGGAGAAGTTCTACCAGATAGGAAACGAGATGATCGTCGCCAGGAAAGGAAGGTTGGTTCCGCTGAGATCTGGATCGGTGTTTTGGCCGAGGCCGCCACGACGGTGTTATTTCGAGTTATGTCTTTGGTGTTGGCGCTGTAACTGAGGCAAAGCATGGATAATCGAGTCCTTATTCGAGCATCTCCTACGTCCTTTCCAGGAACCCCTTCCCCGCGTTCGACTTCGACGTCAGCGGCCTGGAACGGAACACTGAGTACCGCTTCGCGATCGCCTTCGAGCGTTGCGACGACAAGCGCTACACGCACCAGGACGGTGTGTGGAAGGGCCACGGCAGAGGAGAGCCCCTTGGCGCCCCCACCCTTGTCGGCCACCACCGTGAAGCGCAGTCCGGAAGACAGTGGATGCGTGAGGGAGTCCGTTTCCACAAGCTTCGTTTCACCAACAACGCACAAACTAACAAGACGGCCGATACCATCCACACGGTCCACCTTCTCAGCATGCACAAGTACCGGCCTGTGGTCTACGTGTGGCGCGTCGATCCGCACCCGTTCCAGCCCGAGACCATAGTGGCGAGGACCACCTTCACGGTCATGGAGTTCATCGCGGTCACCGCCTACCAGAGTGGCAAACTCAAGGACCTAAAGGTGGCGTTCAATCCGTTCGCTAAGGCGTTCCGGAAGGACGGGAAACACACGGCGAAGCGGAAGAGCGACAAGATGAGCGATGTGGACGAGGCCGAGTTGCCGAAAAGTAGGTTAATATGACCCGAAATGAATAGATCACATAGTTTTTCAGAATGTCGAGCTCCGGACGAATATGAGTTGCCCGAACAGTTATCGTATCCTGCACAGGCTCCTCCCCAGGCCTTGCCGCAGGCCACTGGATACCAGCCCAACCCTACGTGTCAGTACCCTTCGATAGAACCAAACTACTACTGGCAACCTCAGACATATCAAAACTACAACTACTTCAATTACAGTGCGTCACAGGCGCAGAATTCAAACTACGGATACGGTACCGGCGAGGGATACAACCAGCAAGTACCGTACATGGGTCAGCAGATGCCGTACGTGCACCACCAAATGGCATATCCCCAGTACATGCCAGAGGAGAAGTTAGGAGGAAGCTAATACCCGGGACTCATTCAGATAGAGCGAAAGCACGTTTATTAAATTATTTAACTGTTGAGAGTTACAAGCAGCTTAACTCCATGGGAACCTCCTTCTGCTCCTCGACCTTCTTCGTCTTTGCAGCATCCTGGCGTCGGTTCTGGAACCACCTGCTGACCTGGTTAGGTAGTAGGCCCGTCAGCTCAGTCAGTTGCTTCCGTTGCGCCGCGTTGGGTCGGTCGGTCACCTCCAAGACCTCTAGAAGCTTCTTCTGCTGTTCCTCGGTGTATTTGACGCGAGATTTCTGGGGTGTGGCGGACGGGAACAGGGAAGCGATTGTCTTCAGCAGTCCTTCTACTTCTTCATCCAGTTTCAAGAAATAATGGCCGGAACCGAGATCCTGCTCCTC
>JADLIF010002168.1:0-15027 GCA_016648015.1 Steinernema khuongi | reverse complement strand
GAAGCCGCCATCGTCATCTCAGCAGATCCGCGGATTCATTGTGTTGATATTGACTCTTCTTGTTGTATGTCTGTCATGTATATGACCTCTACGTCCAGCAAGGACTGAATTAGAGAATAAATGGTAATGGTAATGGTATTGCGAGTCCACATCTGCTTTGATGGCTCAAAACAGTTTCGCCAAATTGTTTGCTCTGTTTACTTCTAAAGTACTTTTTTTGCCCTCACAATGGGCTCGGCGAGGCCGCGAATATAAACGACTTCAAAAGACGCTACATAGAATGCCATGGGAAATGGGAAATGGGAAACAGGCATACTAACGACACATGTGGCCCTCCTTTCGCTAATCATCTTCCAGGATATCCCTTCTTCTTGCAGCTTTGCAAAGGTTGTGTCAACTTTCAATGAGTCGCGCGTCACTGATATCATATTGCATCACGGTCATCTCCAAATGGAGTATTCAGAGAATTGGATGAGATCAGGGGCAGAATAAGAGCCGCTCGGACTTGGAATCGCCGGTGCCAGAGCTGTCCTTCGAGAAGCAGACGACGCCTTTAGTGCGCGGGAGCGGGCACGACGGAATTAATGAGTACGGGATTAGCACTCGGCACAACACGGGAAATGCGAGGCGCTCAGCAGAGAACTCCGTCTGGAGTTATGTTCGCCGTGGGCGCCCGAAGTGCGTCCTCGCAAGGGTGACCGTTCCAGATGAAAACACATCCGTTTAGGGCGCCTAGGGCTTAAGGGGGAAAATAAGATGATATCGGCTACGGTTTCGCTTGGAACTGATCGAGCAGTCGCAGAGTTTAAGGTGTGCACATGCAGGAAATGAGGTTTGAATGAAAGAGAAGACTTCACAAAGGGTATGAGCCGAAGCTAAAAATGAAAAAGGGCATGAAATGAAGCTGAATGGTCCGCAGAAGTAGCTGCACCATTCACTACTGGAACACTCTTGCTGAGTGCATCCATCATGCCGTCTGCAAAGAAGGACGTACATAATTCATCGGCGAAGACGGACGTGGGAACAAAGTACAACTCCCACCACTCCAGTGCACGACGGATGTGGTGGACCCTTGCGGATGAGGACCAGAGATGACTTTTTAGAATTCTAAAAACCACCGCCTTTAAATGGCCAGGATCTCCGTGCCTATTGTGTGTCCTCTGAACAACCAGCGTGACGTTATGCCTGCGTATTTGGATAGAGCAAATAATAAGCAACGACGACAGCAACTGTAATCGGTTACAAGCACGTACATGATGTTAAAACCACGGCCACAAAATATGGTGTTGATAACCGACCGTAGTCGTATTCATAGGTGGCCATGAACGCGGGCTTATAGGAACTAGGAAAACTAGGAAGCAATAGGAACTTTGGATTAAATTTTGTTATCCGATAAGTTCAGTTGGACCAATGAACTTAGAATTTAATGGATTCTTAACAACATACTAGCCCGTTGATGAATTATGTATCTGAAATGAGTTCCATAGCCTGAGATGCACGTACAACGCTGCTCCTTCAAGTTAACTGCTTGACAATCATACACATAAGAGGAATATGACCAGGAGCAATATGCACTTATTATTAGAAGGGAACCTCCCCAAAGTTCTTGAGCTACACTTGGTTGGAATGAAAGGCTTAGATGCAATTTTCACAACGCACATAACGAGGAAGACTCTGCTTAAAGAAGGTACCAGGTAAAACCCAAATAGTTGACCATCGGTTGTGGCTGTGTGAAATGTGAATGTGAAATGAAACGCCATATTAAATGGCGAGGGTTGCCACCCGAGTTTCTCTGGTTCCGGGAAGCTGACTTACTCTGTACCCTCAAGTGCGCCCAGGAGACGGGAGATAAGAGATACGGTACGGGGACTCGCTAGTTCGGAAAGTCGACCGCATGGTGCTGCGACTACAACCCACTCTGGCTAGTACCTTGCGACAAGGCGCTTCCTAGAGCATTGCACGTGTCCTGTCGATGTTGCATTCCTGCTCTTTGTGATTGCCACAGCTGTATCGAGCTGTACATGTTGTCACCCATGTAGGGATAGAATAGTCTTTCCTATCATCGTGGCCTAGCTGAATGTACTTCTGTTTTGGCGCTCCTGGATCTTCAGACGATCGCTAATAATAGACGAATCGCCAATTCGCGATTATCAGATCGCCCTTGACAGTTCACTTCGTTCTCCTAATCCAGCACGAGTAAATACTCTTCACACACCTACATTGGACTTAAACTGTACCTGAACTCCAGCAGTACTCCGACGGTTGCGGACTTTGGTTCCACTCCGGACCAAAGACGAATCCGGTTGTTTTGCTCAGCTCTCCCGACCAGTGGCTCCTCACAAAAGCGGACTGTTGACGGTTGGACGACAGAAGTAGTGTCGATAGGATGACTGCCCACGTGCTCGTCTTCTTCGCTCTTCTTGGCCTCACGGTTGGTTTTCGCACAGAAGAAACGGCCAAATCCCCTTCTAGGCGTCCTCTACCTCCGACGTTCCCTTCCAGAAGGCCCAGTGCGACTGTGGGAGCCTCATCGGGAAACTCCAGTTGGGTGTCGAGACGCTGGCTTCCTTCGTCGAGGGAGCGGTGAAGGACGTGATCGCCTTCCGCTCCTGTGGAATCATGACTACGATCCGCGGCTTCAAGTACCTGCTGTCCACCACCATCCGCCTCATCGCCCGTATCACCCAGTCAAGTAAGCGCCTGAACCAGCTCATTAGGTCGATTCAAGAGCTCCAAAACAGCTGAATTTTGACTTCCATGAACGAACGTCCTCTTATCCGTAAGCCAGCCACCATTCTTCAGAACTACCCGAAGTTCCTGCGGCGAAGGAGCCGGACACAACGTGCTCCGCACTCCAGTATACCATCGCCAATTTCAAGAAGCTCGTTGCGGACCTTGAGGGAGAGGCGGCGACGTCCGAGGACTGTGGATGCAAAGTCCCCTCGTTCGATGGTGGGATACTCGCAGAGCTGATTGCCCTCTTCAGGACGATCTTTGGCTGGACTGCCGCCGCTTTCCAAGAAGGCCGACTTAACATGTAGCTTCGGACGAATCTGAGCTCCTGGGATATATATAAAATACGTGCTAGTGATCCATTTCTGTATCACTTGAGTGATTCTCTGCACCCAAAGGTTACACCTAATCGACAACCTCATCTGTTTCCTCGTGCCATGATTGAATTTTCAATTTCACAGTGATAATTTCGCACAAATACGATTTTCGCACCGAGAAGTGCGTTTCTGTTTGAGACCGCGGTAGGTGTAAGTCGATGAAGACCACTCACACTTTTCGTCTCTGACGTCAGGCGTGCAGAGAGGCTTCTTTTGTGCTTCCCACGTCGACAAGGTGCGATGGACACGGTTCCATGCTGTTTTCTGGACGCTATTCTAAGTTTTCACAACGGTTGGAGGATATCAGAACGAGCGGAGGAACTCTCTGGGAGATTCGGGAGATTTGCTGCGGAGTTCGTCCCTTTCAAGAGGCAAATCACGATCCAAGATGGAGCGGAGCGGAACAACTGCGTCTTTCAGAAACGGAAGAACCGCGTATGGCAGAAAGTCAAGGAGCCACCGGAGCCGAATCCACGTTATCTTCAACACGTTCTTGTTAAGCTTACGTCACGGAGGGACGAAGTAGCCCTGGTCGACAAGGAGCTCTTCCATCAAATATCAAAAATCGGCACTCGACGGACGAAATTCGCACTTTTCGTGAACACTTCGAAGATCGATGACAAGTGGGTGCAGTTCCTTGGCTCATGGAAGGGACTGACAGAACTGACAATAGAGAAGAACTTAACAGGCCCGGTGCTTGACCTCTTCGTGAGGCTGGTGGACAGGAACCAACTCATTCATTGCAACGTCCCCTCGATCAACTTCTTCAATGAAGAGGCTGCGACAAAGGTGATGGAACTTCTGGATCAGGACCAATTCCGCTTTCTCGGCTTGCGGGAATGGCAGATGATGCTTCGAATCTTGGCGCGCTTCAGGGAGGAACCCCCACGGACGTGGCCTAAATACGTGTGCTTGGACACTTTGTTTAATCAGCCAATTCGGGTCAAGAAAGTGCGTCGTCAACTTGTTGCTTACCTCCTGGAGAACAGCGTCCTTTACACCTTTGAGGAGGAGCCTTCCATGCTTACGCGGCTCTTTGCCTGCAATTTTAAGGAGACCTATGGGCTGGATACCTATGAGATGATTGGCGGAGCATCTCATGTTTACTTCAAGCGCATTTCCGAGTATTCCTCCGAATATTCCATTAACTTTTGTATTGTTGGTGGAACAGAGACCATCAAATAGTAAGAAGAAAGAGTAATTTGGCTTTCTATGTTCCCTGTTTGTATCGCTAAGTAAAGCCGCTCGATATCATTGGAAATCCACCTACACAGTTACACTGTGGTCCTATAGGGTCCCGCAACGATTGGAACCCATTCCTGTCCTTGGTGTAAATCCTTTAGATTTATTTAAATTGCTTTATCTTGACAAAATACTGTAATTACCACCATGCAGTGATTGTCCAAATTGTAGCAGAACTGGGAGCTAATGTCGTTTGGAGCTTATTTCATAGAGCATTCCACAAGCTCAAGCTCTACTTGAGAACTACCCACCCAAGCCAATCCAATGTTAATGGCACTTGTTTACCACATGGTTTCGAAGTGTCCTCGACGTCGCGAGTGTAAGATTCCCAACCTTCGATACCTACTATTACCGCACACACGAGAGGAACACCTATAACCACAGCTATATATAACAGCAATGATGCCGATTTTGTCTCCGGTCGACAGCGGTTTGGAACTCTTTTTGGGAGCCATTTCGTGTCAACGATGGGACTGAAAATGAATTGAGTACATAGCGAGTACGTTGGCTAGAATCAGGCTCGAAATGTGCCCTGCCCAGAGGAATACCCGAAGAAGAAATCTATCTCAAAGTTATGAAATCATCTGCGGAATATATCGTGTGGGAAGCAGCAGCATGACACATGACGACGGGCTAGTTTCACGGTCACCAGATATCTGTGACCTTGTAACTGCCATTATCGTCTTTGGGTTCCAGTCTCCAGAAGAGCATATCCTATCAGGATAGCAATAGAGCCGTGTTTGCGCAGGTCAGCACAGTTACCTTCCAAAACAGGTTTACACATTTATAATCACAATTAGTCCAAAAAATTAAAGAAAAGCAGAAAACCATCAAACTAAACATAAAAATATATATAAGGCGGGAAATAAATATTATAAGTCCAGTTATTTGTCAGCGCACTATGTCGGCCATGAAGGCGATCGGACTCGGTCACCATTTGTCACTGCAAAAAAGTGATATAATAACTACCAGGACAAGTACATGTTACCTTCTGGTCGATGCCTGTGTGCGTGTCGGACATGCAGAAGATGTGACTCAACCCATGGTTCTTGTTGACGTCCAACCAACCTCCAGTTATACGGTTAAACACTACAAACAACTGAAATGATCTGTGTTTAGTAAACCGCTGACTTCTTACTTCATCTGGAGCGAGGTTATTGGGTTCGTTTGAATCCCAGTTTATGTATTCCGGCTTTGAGTTGTCCGACATCCATCGGAAACTGTCCTTTCCCCATTCCTCTCCTTCTGGAATGTGGAGACCAATTTGCGCTTGATGCGATGAAAGAGTCAGTGGAAAGGAGCTCTTCAAGGCATCATTCTGTTCTTTGTTTTCTATCTTCAGAGGAAGCGCATCAACAACGAGATCGGAGCACAATTTCTTCATTTCACTTGGTTTCTTTGGTCCTTGAGGGCCCTAAATAGGATTCTCATTATACCACTCTTTAAGAAGTGTGCAGCATACGATTTCCAATAGTCTGACGCATTTACCGAAGCTTTGCAGGTACTCGAATCCAAAGGGACAACAGAACGATTCGCCTTTTACACCTGAGTAGGAATCGGGGCAGCAGACTGCCTGATCCTCGTAGATTCCTTGATAAAACGTCCCGATGGGGCAACAGATAGCTCCTGAACCTTTGTTTCCGTTTTCTTTTCCCTTTGGGCAGCAGAAGCTGCCCTGTCCGTTATCCTCGCTATCCTCTATAGAAATGATCAACGCATTGTGGGTTATACAGGGGGACTTGTATGAAGTGTGACCGACTTTTATTTTCAAAGTCAAATTGTAAATTGTGTCTTATTTTCCCTAGAATCAGTTTTGTTTAATTTTTAGCATTTGGGCATTCCCAGAGAAATGGGCTTCCAAAGAAGGCCATTGCAAAAATGACCGTTCAAACTTTTTTCATTTCATTTAATCTAAATTAATGGTCGTTTATTTTTTATTTTCACATATCATGTGGATAAAAGCTTCCTCAACGTCACTTCCAACTGCTAAAACAGTCCAAAATTTGGAAAATGTCCTAAAACAGCCGTGTGCCAAGTGCTTTTTGAAGAATTTCTAGAAGCGACTCGGCGCCTGTATTGAAGCTGAAGTAGGTCATTTTGAAAATTCGCTTTAATATGGTGCACAGAATTTTCTACTCCTTCACATGAAACAATGATCTTTTGATTTTTTGGGTTCATTGGAAAGTTATGCTGAAGAAATGGAAAGTTTTGCTATAGAAATGAAAAGTCACAGTTCATACTAGGCACCCTGTAGAAATGATTAATGATGAATGATGCTTACCTTCGCAACAGGCCTTATTGTCCGGACAACAGTACTCCCGTCGGTCCTGATCGTGCCAAGGAGTGTCGCAGCACTCTTCCGTGCCATTCTTGTGAGTAATGAACTTGCAACAACTTTGGTCTTTCCCGAGCCTCTTCTGCCCTTCCGCGCAACTAGAATCCGTTCTTATCGTCTTTTCCGTCGTGGAGATCGTCTGGGTGAATGTAGGTCTTTGGGTAGCTTCCGTCGTTCCTCGCTGAGCATCATCTTCATGTTCTTGTTGATCACAAGAGCTCTTCTGAACCAATCGTCACACTTATGTCAGTATTGCCTACAAACTTACCAGCTTCTCAAGTGAGTCGCACAAGGTGTCATGGTAATCGCAATATCCCGATCTACGGGCTACGTCGCACCCTAAAAATAAACACAGTGAACTTCTTTTAAACACATTAATTTTATTTTATTTGACGACATTATGAGCCACACAATGCTGCTGGGATGCCATTGTTGCGATGGTAGTAAACAGCTGGATATATTTGGGGTGCAACTCATTGAAAATGGAAGTGATATCGCAAATAAAATTGAAATCGAATAGCGTATTATGTGATTAACGTGAAGATTTACTGTGCTTCGTGTATCTAGTGCACATGAACGTCTTTGAATTCTAAAAGCAGCTTACCTGGTTGAATAGTATCTTTGCAGGTCGTTGTGTTGATGTCGATGTCAATAAGATAATATTCGTGGCCTTCCTCCTTTTTCTTAGGTTCAATAGACACAAAGTTCTCCACAACATTACACGTGTACCCGGATTCACTGGGTATAGTGGGAACATAATATGCTATGGCGTTTAGGCGAATTGCTTTATGTGCGCACTCTTTGAGATCGTGACCTTCAATATTGAAAATTTTATCCTCATTCCCGTTGATTTTTTCCTTTATCCACACGTAAAGGAAGGCATGGCCTTCATCTGCCCAAATCTGAAGTAGTTCCTGGGTGAGCTTTCATATAACTTAAGGTAGACACTTACGGTTTGGAGAGATATGGAGGCTATCAGGAGCCAGAGCATCTCTGTGGATCCCATGGAAGGAGGTCCGGACCGCACTGAGGAAGAAGAAGAGACTGAGGCTCCTGGGGATATCTCAAACGGGCATGTCACCTTTGCCAACGAGACAAGCTGCCCTTCTTAATGGGTTTACGGCAGTCGAAAGGGCAGCGCCAGTAGAATCCCATTATAATGGCCATGGCAACAAGGAGACAAGGAGGTCCCACTATACAAGATGTCCTTTCTCGAGAGATCAAAACGCTTAAGTGCAATCGTATAGAGAGTGACTGAGCTAGCGGCCGGAATAGTAAAACACGCGAGATCTCCCTGTTCTTACATGCAGTCATCGCTTTGTACTCCTCCACAATATCTACTGGGATCAGCTTGGACGACTTTCTGATCTTATTGGGTTGGTGTAAATATAATTTCCCATAGCAAATTATTGAAATGATAGGAAATTATATTTGCACCAACCCAATAGTTGCCCTAGCTATGGTACTGTACCTCTTTCTCCTCGTATAAGTTACAAATAAGACCGGTGCAATGAGGGTTCCCCGTGCACTCCTTGTTACTGTGGCTCAAGGATACAAATGAACAACAGTAATTCCTTTAATGAAGGCACTTGACAAAGCAATACGTACGGGGAATTGTAATGCAGGCTTCATGTCTTTGAATTGCGTAATAAGTGAAGCCTGGGCTTTTGTGTATGATGGCATAATGAGGACTCCTTCCTAAACCGTCTCCGTGAAGTGCAACGTACGGTGACGTTGCGTCGTATAGTCATCAACCGTGTGGTATTTCATACTTCAAGATCTGTAAAGGGTATTTGTTAGGGATGACATCAAATAAATAATAGAAACCAAAGAGCAGCATTTCTACGATTTTTCACCCGAGATGTGATTGATATGGGCCAGGCGGTAAAGAATGAATTCCAGGAGTTTGAGCAAAAAAGTCACAGTTTGAGAACAAACAGAGGCCGGCTTTCATGCTTCGAAGGCCTCCTGGCAACCGGATCCAAAGTAGATAGTCACGTTGTGTATCAGACGACGAACAACGCAGAGAATCACAGGTGAACTCAAAAGGGTTAGCTGAGCATCAGGTCTAAAGCAAGCCTAAGCCGAAAGAGGTTCTCTGAACCTGCAAGAGGTTTGACTGTCTCTAGACCGCCCTTGGCCTGCAAAGAGGTTTGCGGGGGCCAAGAGAGACTTATATGTTAGCATTACTTTTTCTTAAACTGTAAAAACCGTAGAAAATGCCCTCTAGCACCTTCACCATGAAGTCTGCGCTGATGTGTATGACGGTGTAGGCTTGTGTGTAAACTTGGAATAAGCTCTGTTTTCAGCTTCGGAAAACAGAAGTGCAGGGCGAAAAGTAGAGATAGAAACTTAGAGGGATACTTACGTTGCGATGCACCGTCATCGTCAGGTAGCAGAACTTTGTGACCGGGGGGTGGGTGATCGCTCTCTTTTCGTGAAGTCGTGAGCGCCTTTTGGATGATTGGTATTTCATACTTCTTTTGTGTATGATGACATAATGGGGACTCCTTCCTAAACCGTCGCCCTGAACTGCGACGTCTGGTGACGTTGCGTGTATTTCATACTTCAAGATCTGTAAAGGGTAAAAGGTTGCCTGACGTTCCTGTAGGCGTCTACCTGAAGGGGCGGCCTTGCGAACTGGGCGAATTTGTCGAGCAAGCCGCGGACTTTGTGTGTCTGCTGCTCGTACCGCAGGCATTCGTTGCATGACGCCCAAAGAGCTGCTTCATGCAGCGCTTGCAGCAGACGCACCCGCAGTGGAGCACAACGGGTAGCTGCGGCAAGCGCTGGCAGCAAGGACATTCGAGATTCATACGGAGGGCAGTTTTGTCCATCTAGAAAGTCAGGAAATGTTCACAAAACACGCGGTAGGGTGGAGGTAGTAACGTGATACCGTCAATTTAAAACAAAAAAGTCTAAAAAGAGTTCGACTCTTGCAGTAGTATGGGGGGATAGAGTACCCTTTTTTCGTTTGGGGGATTAGAGCCTGCTTTTCCTTTTCCAGTTTCAATGATCACAGCGTCTTGAAAGCAAGACGCAGAGACCAGAAACATCAAGGAAAACGTCACATTACGTACACATATGATCCTTATCTCCGAAACAGATCAAAAGTACCCGAAAGAGCATGCAACGACCAGGGACCACCAATTAACGATCAGGGACCGTCAAATGCTTTATTTATTACCAATTAACGATACAAAGATGGTAAATAAAAGCATATACACTTTATTAACTTGCACAATAGAGGCAGCAAGAACAAAAGGGGATATAAAACGATAATGACGAAAGAGCCGAAAAGACTAGTCGTATTCTTTCATTACAGTCGCGATACAGTGCCAACCCCCTCCCTACAGCCGTCGAAGATGATCTCATTGTCGTCTTGAGCCAAGTTGAACTCCTGCTTGGCAGGAACCACTCTCACATTCTTCAGAAAGAACTTTCTGTAAAAAAAGAATGTTCAGCGCGAAGAGACTCGTGCAGCTTCTTTGCTGAGGAATGAAACGCTTTCAATCCGACAGTTGTGTCATTTCGACGACAGATATACAGGGTGCGGCGGCGAAAGTGTGACGCGGTAAAACGGACTATAACTTTTCAGAAACTTATCGGATTCGTCTAAAATTAAATTTTTTAAAGCTTTTTAAATTAGTATTAGTCTTTTTTTACTTAGAAAACGTCGAAACTAGCTTTAAATATGACATGGTTCCGGTTAACGGATCCAAATTAAAGGGAAATGTAGCACAGTAGACTGATGCCAGGCCATTTTGACATAAAGTTTTGGCCTTAAAATAGTCCGGATCTTAATGCTACGAGTGGAATACTTTACGGTATCTTGTAGAAAAGACCTTCGCGGATCAGAAACAGAGAACCACCGGATACGATCTCCCGTACGGTGTCTCTAAGTCACGTTTGTAGATGAAAGAGACGATCTCGACTTCGATAGATGTACGAGGTGCCATGTCAGAGCTGATGATACGTCGTATACCGTATCTTATATAAGATTCTAGCAAGCAAGCACCTCCTTCTGACCTATATCCGGGTATAATCTCTAGACCCCTCACCCCTCCCACTGGTCCTCCTTTGATCTGTTTCGGAGATAAGGATCATATGTGTACGTAATGTGACGTTTTCCTTGATGTTTCTGGTCTCTGCGTCTTGCTCGCAAGACGCTGTGATCATTGAAACTGGAAAAGAAAAAGCAGGCTCTAATACCCCAAACGAAAAAAGGGTACTCTATCCCCCCATACTACTTCTTGCGAGTGTTATCACTGTAGGAGAATAACGCATTCTGCTATATTGAGTTGGACATAACGGAAAAATAACGACCAAATTACCTGTTTATGGGTTGTTGGTAGGCCAGTTGTAGGTCAGTTTTAAGGCAGGCGGAGATAAGGAGGTCAGTTTTTGAAGTTGTAGGAGAGTTGCCCATCTTGCAGAAGGCCGACTCCCCCCGTCCATGCTCTCTGCAAAGAATTCCGGGATTAGGACACTCAATTGTAAAGGAACTCAATTGGCTCTTTTTCACACTGTTCTTTCGATGTGTCTCCAATGATACACGGTGGTGAAACAGGTTTCTTAACAGCAAACTTATTTTTATTTAAAAAACGAACAATATACATAGGATAACTACTGGGTTGGCCCTTTTTCTCAAGCAATTTTATTGGCGAATATGCATTGCTAGGATTCGTCATAAGCACCATTAGACTCTACAAGTCTTTCTTATTCTGTGGCCCAAAGGTGTATCCCACGCTCTTAGAATGAGAGACCTTCCGAATCGAAAGAAATGTGTGCCTGTCTTTAATTGAAAAAAAAAATCTTTGTTCCTTATGAACTGGAAAAGACAATATTCTGAAAGGGCACGATCTGGGTTATAAGCACGGTTAGTAACAAATTTCTACTGCAGAGCCATAGGGTCAAAGAAGGGAAAAATTTGAAAAATGCGTTTTTTTTGTTGTCGTGCGAAAATCGGACTTTTTTCACATTTTTATCTTTTTCCTGGCATTGTTGCCACCGCTTTTTTTAGCTGTAATATGTTCTTTTTTTGGCAAGGGTTTTGGCTTGCTGCTGTGCTTTTCCCAGGGTATGATAGTTTAGCTATCCTACCGTACACAGAGGAGAATGTGTTTCTTTGATTTCCTTCAAAACGCACTTTCATTTTAAATTTTTTTCATGTACGTTTAGAATTTTTCCGAACCATCTTGCATACATGGGAGTAGACCGCAAACCCTTGCCTAAAAAGTGTTTGAGGCGTAACTTCATACACAAATAAATTTTTTAGAAGCCTTTTTGTGTCTGAACAAAACAATTAAAAAGTGGCAATAAACACAAAAGCAAGAGGCACGCCCTTATGAGCAAGGAAGAGAATAAACTGCTTGTAGCAGCAAAGCAATCAATTAGTTTCTATCGATAAACATCGCAACAATAAGCGCCATCCAAAAAAGGGGCCATTTTATTTGCACCAACCCAATAGTGCTACGAGTGAACTTTTATTCTTATATTTTTTTAAATAAAATTTTTGTTTTCAATTTTCTGCGGTCTACTTTTGCATTTTTGCAGGCCATTTTTTATGACGTCTAAAACTCTTCGTCCACTACTTGCAATTTGGGCGATAATCTCAACTTTTTTTCGCACACATTAGATTTTTAGTGTTTTTTTAGCGTAGAAAAGACTTCAACTCAATTCAAAAGAAACCGTCCATTTGGAACAAACAAAAAGTCTAAGAAAAGTTTGACTTTTGCGAGTGTTATCATAGCTGTAGGAGAATAACGCATTTTGCTATATTGAGTTGGACATACCACAGAGTGGGACGGGGTGGGACGACGATTCAGATGAGGCCGTGAGCGATGCAGATCGTGGCAAAATTAACTGCAATGGAAATCATGGGCTATTATATATCAGTCAGCTCTCGGAACAACACGGCACGCTTTTGGTTTTTCCTTTCCATGGCGTTCAATGCGGAGTGATTTAGAACAGCGCGGTTTGCAAGACGCACAATCCAAAGATCTTCAAAGACACCACAGATCGCCAAGGGTTTTTGCACTTCTATCATGCTTCTATCGTGGATCCACGACTGTAAAGGCCGGACCATACTCCGCGTTTTGCGCGCGCGCGCCTTTTTTTTGTATGGACGCTGCGGGTGGCCACTTCACAAAAGCAGACGCGCTCGTCTAGCCCGGCCTTAATCACTCACTCAATTAACATTCTTCGGTTTACACACATCTTCATAGATACCGCAATAAAATATTACGAATTCGATCAGAACAAAGAAGGGCCACACACGATGAGAAGCACACGCATCCGCAATACATTAATAGAGCCTAGGGGACTTGAATGGCTTGTGCAGCTAAACGTCTTTCGGCATTCCGGACACCGAAAAAGACGCACTTGTCACAAAGATCCAAGAATTCAGAGTGAAAGGCACCGCAGATTTCTTAATACAAAAACTCATTATTGTACTGTGGCAATGACTAATGCATCGTTCATTTCCGTCGCCGCTGACGCTCTCCAATCTTATTTTGAGAGAACGATTGTTGGGAAAAAGGGCGCACTTCCGTTTCCGTTTCCGCTTCCGTTCCGTTCGGACATAAAAATGGGTTTTCGTTTGCGCATAGCGCGTCGTTCTGTTGAAGGCCTTGAAGGCGGAGCCCGAGGGAATAGAGCATGCCGACGGCGATGACAAGGACCTGTGACAGCAGAGGGAACTCTGCAACGAGGGGGAAGACGTTGTGCAACTGTCCAACGCGTCTTAGGGAATAGCAGGTCTTTTCCGAAGAGCAAGGTTACAATTTCCGTTCCGTTGCGCGCGTTCATTTTCTCCTAATTTGGCGACTGAGCTAGTCAGGCCCTCTTAAGAGACGTCGACGCCAGGGCGTGCGAGGTTCCGGTTCCGTTTCCGAAGCACTTCCGTTGTTGGAGTGCTCCCTCCGTCATCCCCTTCCCCACCAGTTTTCATCCTAGCTCCATTTATTTTCAAACAGCTCCCATTACTTCTCCCATCCCACTACGTTCCAGATATGGCACAGAAGCGCAGCAAGTACTCCACGTATTTCCAAGTGCTGGACACCGGGTACCTGAAGTGCTTGATCGAGGACTGCGCGAGTCCGAAGCGCGACGAGATCACAAGACAGCTGGACGGTGGGACGAACACGATGCGCAATCACCTACGGTCGCACCACAAGGAGCACTTTGATAAGGTAGGAACGCCAACAATGCCAAAACTCTCTAATCACTCTTTCATTACAGTTGATGAGAGCTCGAGAGGATGGAAAGAGGAGTAGAATGGAGCGTGCTAGAGTGGCCTCCTCCAGTCAGCTGAGAATCGTCGCCTATCCTATAACGAAACCCACAAATGGAGAGTCGCCTTTTAAGAAGCGGATGCTGGTAGTGTTTCATAGAGGCGCACGGAGCACCTAACTCTAAGATATTCATAGGAAGCTGATTTCTCGCCATCTCCAAGAATAGGACCCGAGATTGGCCTGTGGGACGAGGATGGCGAAGATACTGAGAGGATTGACAGATGCATCGCGCAGGTGTTGTGCCAAAGCAGTGTACCAGCTTCGTTAGTCGAAAGCACGGCATTCAAGTAGGCTCACATCACTCTTGTGACTAATGGTTCTGATGGATATCTAGGAAGCTGATTGAAAACCTCCAGCCACGCTACACTCTTAGAGGATTAGCCTACTTCGACAGAGTGGCCATTCCTAAACTGTATGAGGAATACGTTTCTGTGGTCAAGAAGCGGCTTTCTTCAATCGGCGCTCTGTCACTAACTCTTGATGGCTGGTCTTCATCCAAGAGCAACCTCAGCTTTCTTAAGCTGACCGCTCATTACCTGGACCCTGAAACGATGATTCCACGTTTCCTTGTCCTAGGCGCCATTCCGAAGAAGGAGTACACTTCCGTGGATTTGGACTACCTCTTAAGTAAACATATGACAAAGTTTGGCATTGCTAAGAATAAGGTTGATACAGTTACGTCCGCCATATCTGACGCATTTTGATCTTTAGGTACATGCCTTGGTGCACGACGAAGCCTGTGCTACCGTAGCCAGTCCATCTAACGTTGAAATCGACTGTGGTCTCTGTTTCTCTCACCTTCTTCAACTAGCCATTAGCGAGGGAATCGCGACTTATCCTCGCGCTCAAGAACTTATCGAATCAGTGAAAATGATCATGTTGAGGATCCGCCACTCCATCCACGTCAGAGACCAACTTACTAGCAGATGACCCCAACTGAACCCGGAAGATTGAAACGAAATGGGGCTTATTCGAAAGGTCTTTGGACATAGAATATTATGCCGCAAAAATTAGCTGCCCGTTTTTGGATCCGTGGTAGAACGGA
>JADLIF010002167.1:0-14710 GCA_016648015.1 Steinernema khuongi | reverse complement strand
AAATACCGCCAAGTTCCCAATCGGGTCCGTGCCAACCCAGAGGTGCACCCAGCAGCGCCCTCAGCTCCCTCGCGGTTTAAGCTCCAATCGCAAAGTTGACGAAAGATTTATAATCTCGGCGTGCAATCTCCGCGCGATCATTCGCTTTCCCTCCGGGACCCACTTTCTCAGCTCCGCCAAGTGTCCGCACCACTTTTCGCGGCTCTCCTCCTGCTTGGATCGGCTGCGTCAAAACAAACTTCCACTTAATTAACCTTTCGTTCGGTTCGGTCGATCGCGCCAGGACCACCCTAGAGATTAAGGAGGGATTTGAGTTAATTCCAAGTGGACCCCTTCGCGTCATCTATTAGAGGCCTGTCCGCGCCGATTTGTGGCCACTTCAACTCCAGTGGACTCTGGTTGTGCTCAAAGAAGCCTGGCCTGTCCAGAAGGAGACCTTCTTGAGGCTCGGTCCTACGAGTGTCAGAGTGCGCGCCCCGCCTACTACAACCCCCTCTCTCCGTTGGATTCCTGTTAGGATTGCAACTCTGCGTGCAAGGCTCCGGCTGACATGTTTCGTGACGTTTCCAAGAGTGCGTGAGAGACCTGTGTGCTGGAAGTGGAGTCCAGCGGTCGCTCAGTCGCAAGAGGGTTGTGTTCATTTACGTGTCAGGATTGTCCCTTGTTCCAGAGTGAGTTCCTTTGAAACTTCACAATGTAGGCCCCAGTCGCGATCTTCCCATATGTCAAACGAAAAGTGAAAATCTCAGTAGGAGATGGAATATAATATTGGAATCGAATGAGAGTTTTGCTCCTGTCAGGATTGTCGCCAATTGAAAAACGAACTTCTTTTGCAACCTCATTCTATATGTAACTTGAACTGGAAAGGTAATCTGAAGGCCAGTAGAACCGGTGGCCTGTTTTTTTAGATTTGAGACTTAGAATATCAAAAATCCAATCTTAACTCATTAGGAAGGTTCCGAGGGTTGTCACATCTGGGATGGGCTTCAGCTTACGATTAGCTCTATACGTGAAGCGTCCATGTGCCTTGTACCGTACCAAAAACACCAGTAACATTCGACAAAAAAGGGTATTTTTCACCAAAAATTGGATGCTGCAAAGAAGCTGGGTATCCTAGTACGTAGGCGTATATAAAGTCAAGTAGAGAGGGATGCTTTCGTTCCATAAGGCTCGGAGTCATTTAACTGAAAAACAACATCTGTGTAGAGACTAATTTTGGAGCCGTTTGAGTGACATAATTGGAGAAGGTGGACGTAGTCTCTTGACATACGGTGTATACAATTAAGTTTTTTAGTTAAATCTATGACGATTGTGGCTGACTGATTGTAGCTGAAAGTTCTTCCATTATGATCGTTCCAATAGAAGCCTGGAGTGTACCGCATCCTTGCCAATTATGCTCAAAACTTGAATATAGTAGGTGACAGAACTACCATGACACTCAATAGGATATCTACTTTCTCTCCAAATCCCACCATGGCAAGTAGGAGCTGAACTTGTCCAGGTGGGTGTCGCTTTTCACGTCCGGTTTTCTGCTCCGCTGATTGCTTCCTGTTATTCCGGCGCGAAAATCCGCTATACCTTGGCACTTCACGAGCTGCTCCTTTCTATTACGCTCCGTGCGCGATCCTATTTTTGTCATACGAGTCTATTCAATTTTTGTGACACGAAGACAAAGGTGATCTGTGCCTAGGAAAAGGCAAAACGGATAGTCGGAAATCAGTGTCATGTTCTGCCAATGTTTCGATTAGGTCACCTCATCTCTGTATCCACCACTTGTTCTCCTGTTATCCATCTAATTATCGGTTTTGCGATCCTCCTTTTGGGACCCTTAATTTCGATTTTGGAATTTTTTATTGAGCAACTTTTCAATCTTTTAAATTTTATGTATTTTTCTGCACTCTAACCATCGTCAGTTCCTTTCTGAGCTTGTCAACAATCCTTCGGTAAATAAAAGGAGTGTTAGAAGACGCGCAATAAGGAACACCCTGAGGCCCTTGAGATAATAGGTGCTACGCGTTTGTCCCGCTCCGCTTATCAGCCTATCTTCAACGAATCTACACTTGAGGTTCTTGCCAAGACACTCTTGCTTCGGTGGACACCGTGGAAAACAACATCTTTTATTATGCGCGTGCTGATCTTTGCAACATCTGGAAGTGCATAGTTTTTGAAAGAAGGCATATATCGGAGACACAAATTTAAGTTATTCCGATTGGATTTGAGCCATAGCAAGCCATGCTTATTGAAAAAGCAAAATTACTATCACTAGAACCATACAACAAACCATTGGAACCGGCGTTCAGGGATAGCCACAGCAAGAAAATGGGAGCATATTTTATTCATTTTTTTTGCTATATCTATCGAACTTACTTTCCACTATCCGTGAAGATGAATAATTAACCACCTATTCTTTGGAGCTACTTCGGGACAAAGCGTGCGCCAGAACTTCTTCGGAACGGGCTGAAAAGATCTCGGCGTAATCCAAGACGCCTTAAGGAGAGTGCAGGGTCATCGAAAGGGGTAGATTCCATATCTCCATATCTCCTGTGATCAATAGTAACATTTCTTACATCTAAGATGCAACGTGTAAAGTGAGTGCAAATCTGCGTTAAAATCTCAGAAAGAAGTAAATGGGCTGAGGAAAAGGAAGCAGCTCTTCTTGTTCCGTTTCAAGTAGCCATAACAGTTATCTAAGAACCGTACCGTAAAGAATGTCAAAGCTTATCTAAATGTTCGATCATCGAAATGATACATATCCTCTACCGTAATCCACAAAGTCAGCCCCTCCCAACATGGATCACCCCACTCTTGCGACGGTCTCTCTGCAAGCCTCAAATCCACTGGACCCTCCACCAAACAAAGAACA
The DNA here is from genome assembly GCA_016648015.1 of Steinernema khuongi. Classification (NCBI taxonomy): domain Eukaryota; kingdom Metazoa; phylum Nematoda; class Chromadorea; order Rhabditida; family Steinernematidae; genus Steinernema; species Steinernema khuongi. Next base: position 11,847 of record JADLIF010002167.1, on the reverse strand, counting down.
TACCCACGGCGACATTCTGATCTTGTCCAAAGATCGCCGGACGTCACCGTGCCTTCTCGCGTCTTATCCCCCGCGACTCATTAACTCGCCTCGCGCGCAACACTTAGCGCGTCCACCGCTTCTCCATCGTCGTGTTTTCCATTCCAGGCGAACTTCGTCGAGCGATGTGACCCTCGCCATGGGCGGCATCTACCTCCCCCTGGCCCGCTTCATCATGATGGCCAACCAGCTGAGCGCCAACATTTCGCTCCAGGACCACCAGCGCCAACAGCAGCAGCAACAGCACTCAGGTCGGTTAGCTTCTTTCCTGCCTGGGCTCGGGTTTCATAAGACTGCGCCGCCATCTGGGCTCCACTTAGCCGGCGGAAGACCCCGCGATCTCTCGCTAATTTGTTTACTTTCCGAAAAAACGCCTTTTCGCGCCATATGAATATCAAATTGGAGGGCAATTATTCATCGCCTCGTCGCTCCGTCTTCGTCGCCTTCCGCCTCGAGCCTTCCTCGAGAAGGCGCTATCGGGACGACGAAATTGCGGCTCCCTTGATTAATTAGAAATTTTCGCGCCGAGACACTTCGAGGGCTCGCGGGATTAACTCCGAACTTTCGGCCCCCCGGGGCGGAGGACCTTCGCCTTTTCGCGCTTCTGGCTCCGGAAATCGGCAATTTCTATGCAGCCGCGGCACTTCCCGGACGCGCTTCTGCCCGTACCCGTAATTATGGTCCCGACGCGACCCTTGCACGGCGCGTGCCCTCTCCCGCGGGAATCTCTCCGCTTTTTGACACTTTGAGTGATGGCCGCGGGCCGCTCGTCTCTCGGGCGTCATTATCGTTATTATTGGCCGTGTGAGATCCTTAAATTCAAATGAGCGCCGAGAGTAAAACGGCGATTAGCGGCCGCGAACACGTGTTTGCGGTGGGTGGGCGCTTTATGAGCCCGGGGAATTGGATTCCCCTAGGCCCAATGTTCTCCACTGTATGTTCTCCGGGCGGTGCTTGATCGGACTAGTGTTGGAGCTTGGATTGGATCTTTACCTTTTCTTGCTTTCATGTCATTAAGAACTCTACTTCTCTGGGGGAGCTGTATTCTGATCGCGCCTTGGGAAGTCAAGGAACTTGAGAAGTCCCTACATGTAAGGCTTCAGGATTCCCAACAGCGCTACTTTCCTAACATTATGATCTCGGCTTACTGAAAAGGCCTCCTAAATCTGATAATGTCAGTCGGATTCACGATCCTATCTCGCGTACATTTTAGTTATTTGGAAACATTATCCTCAGGCTACCTTACAAAAAAGCATCTTTGCTGGACAGTCGCCGGTCAACGTAAAAGCACCTATAATTATCAAATTTGAATAAATTTCGCGTCCCGGAAATCGAATTCCCCTCCCTTCACCACATGTTGCGTATGTTCTCTAGGCGGCGCTTATACAATTTCCCATTGCTGCCTGAGTTCGATTGTGACATGTCTTTCATTCACTGTTTTTTGGATTCGTTCCTTTTGTGTTCTTTTTGTGTCTTTCTTCCATATAAAAATAGAATATATAGGTCTTACCAGTGATGGTAACGAGTTGAGCAGTACTTTTCTCCCTCCTTAACAATGAATGTTTCCCAGAAAACTTATCACAGTGAAATGAGCTTCTTTATTCCAAGTTTTTGACTTGAAATACACGAACGCTTCTTAAAACGGTTGTTTTCATTCTTGATGATTTCATTCCTGATCTACTGACGCGGTCTTCCTAGTAAGGTCCGGTTTATCATTCTGATCTTTTCCTCAATAACCCGATCTGCACACGTTGACGGAGAACCGAGACCGACCCTGTGTGGACTATGTTCGTATTTCTCCTCCCAGCCAGAAATAAATCACGACAAGAGGGTCATCCCTCACCGAGTAAATCCTCCATATTTTGGGCTTCTTTCCTGGCCAGACCATGTTCCCTTTCCTGGCTAGTTGTTGTCCTCAGCCGTTTTCCGTCGTTTAAAATCAATACTTAGGCCCTTAACGACCCTGATAATAGCCCACGTCGTTCATAATTTGAAGCTTTGCGGAACCGGCAATCGCCTTCCAGGAGTTCTTTTTCGCTGTTCCCAGCGTATTCCTCACCTCCTTCTTCACTCGACGAATTCCGGCTGAAATTCGATCCCTTCCAGCCCGACCTGGTTGTCTACTTAGAGCTGTGTAACGGCGTACCAACACCGGCTTCCTTGTCCACCAAATCGATATTTCCAAATCGCAACAAGGACGGAAAAACACCCCACCTATCCTGCGCGGCTTATTAATATCAAAAGAGGTGCTGGTCACCTCCTCCGCGCGAGCGTTTCCGGGAAATTGAAAACTGGGAAGTTTTGGGAAGGCCTGCTTCCTCGAGCCTAATTGGTTCTCGGCACTGCGTTCCTCCTTCGACGACAATAATAATTAACCCTCGACTTCGAGAAAAGGGACCTTTCGTCTCTTTTAGTTAGCCAAAGCGATCGTGCGCCGCGTTAAAGTGTCTCCCTTTGGAGTAAAAGTCTTATTTTCTGTGAGTTTTGCTGTTCGAATTATGAAATGGCAACCAGGTCAACTTTTTTCTTTCTCATATATGCGTATGCGATAGTTAGGAACCAAAAAGAAGAGAAGATCCTGTCAGCAAGATTCTGCGAACTTGGTGGATCTGACAGAAACCTAGTAGTCACCATGACTTTAAATAAGAATAAGAAGAATCATATGTAAGTAGAAGCATACCTGCTGCCCATATTCGGCTCCTAGTCACCATCACAGAATCTTGTCTCGGAGCCCCTTTAGCTCAGCCGGTAGAGCGTTAGACTTTTAATCTAACGGCCAAGGGTTCGAATCCCTTAGGGGGCGAATTTTTTGTCTCATTATTGCCTCTCTAGAATCTTCTCCGACAACGCCTGCTTCGATTGGTGAGGAAGCTGGTAAGCTTTCTTAAACTGGTAAGCTTCCTCACCGATCGAAGAGCCTGACTTCGCAAGGAGATGATGTTCTCCTGCAGGTTGCACTAGATAATCAGCGTAGGAAAAGAGCACAGGAAAAACAAAAACAAATATAGCAGGTGAGAGGATGTCAAACTCAACCAGCACATGTCCTTATATCCAATTATGAGTCACCAGCAGATCATCCCTACTTGCATCAAAACCACAACCACATCAAAGGTGTTCGCATTATATTCTTATCTGCAAAATATGCCAAATATGTTTTACGATTACAATTAAAATGCAACATTTTAAACGATGATAAACGGACCATTTGAAGACCCGGCAAGCAACATCCAACTCCCGAGAATCCTCCATCGATTGCTCCCGCTCTAAACAGTACATTGACCAATGCTGGCGATGACTCCATTCCCGACTTCCCGCGCGCCTCCTTATCTCCATTATGGATCATGAGCACTCAGCGCTCCCTGGAGACCTCTTCGCGGCCGTTTTTCACTCGCGAATCGCAATTGCGAATGTCCAGAGAGATCGTCTTTCGCGATTTCCGGCGCTCCCCGCGCGCCCATCGACCTCCGCTGACGCATCTTTATTAGCATCCGGCCTCTAGTTGGTGGCCTCCGATTTATTTCGCTCTTCTGTTGTGACGTCTGGCCTTGGGTGGCCGATCCGGGAGGAGCTACTGGGCGCGGGTCGTAAATGACCTTCCTGAATGGTGCTTGTGCCGGAAGAGAGTTGGAGTCTTAGATGGTTCTTGGAGAAGGTAGTCGTATATCGAGGAAGCTGAATGTAATGCTGTTTTTATACCATTGGGGGACTTCTATTGGTGCCAACATCTTCTTTGACCCCTCAATACGGTTTCGTTTTCAAACTTGGACGAAGTAGGTTACTCTCTCTCCCTCAATCTTCAAGGTTGACTGGCCCAGAACAAGGCTGGATACGGGTACGGTTCTCGGTTCTCTGCACAATTTTGTATCCCAACAAATTGGGACTCGAGTGGAGAGCAAGTTAGGCTTTGGTGGCCGAAACGGAAAGCGCTGTTGTATTTTAGCAATGTCGATTTGTCATTTTTTAAGTGAACATGCAAGTGCTTCAAATCACGACCGTCCGAAAGAGCGGCACGTACTTATTGTTAGCTTTAGTCCCTTCTTTTCTACCCTTGAACATTATGATGATTTCCAAACTCTGAGTCGTAGGGTTCGTAGAGAAAATCTGTTCCTGCATCTGACATTAACATTAGTCTGTATTAATCTGTCTTCTTCTTGGCTCCTTTCCTATTCTGCTTTATAGTCGTAACTTTCAAGACAAGCTCTTCACTATGATTTTTTGATTGTTCTCAAAAAACATGTCCGGTAGATGTGTGGGTTAATCTAAAGTGCAACTGGCAAGAAAATATCGGTTGCTGTTACCCGGGTGCGGGAAACTATCACAATTCTCCAGCCCTGCTTCACATCCCCTTTACCACCATCAATATGAATCCATGGGTTCCATAGAGTCCCTTTGAGACCTTCCGATAGGGTGTCCCCCATCATGCAAATCTCCATCCCAACCCAATCTACTTCCCTCTCAAACCCCTGCATCCCGCACAGTTTTGCCCCGGAAACTCAGGCCCGGCACCTCCAATCGGGCCTTCCGGCCCATTCCCATGACGGATAACGACTATTTGCCATGACAGGCGCGCAGTAATCATCACGTGCGCCATCCAATTAGCCCGCTCCGCTCGCCACCTTCTGCAGGCTCATCTGCCGCCACGCCGACAAAACTTGATTCCCGAGCACCTCAATTACGCCCTTTGCATTATTAACTCCGCGGCCCAATTCGTCGATTGGCCCGGAGCCTCTCGCGCGCGCAGCCTGGAAGCCAAGTAGAGAGAGAGAGAAGTCCTCCGCATGGACTCCTATGGGGCCTCATCCTATCCATTACGATCTACATGATTCTTAGCAGCCTTCTGTGGGTTTACCTCCTGGGCAAAAGGACTCGCTCCCCTCTCTGGAAGTTCGCGATCGACTTGTTTTCCGCGATCTCGCGACGATAGAATATTCACGTGTTTTGCCTCCTTCCAGTCGGCACCCCGTTGACACCCGCGATCTCCCACTTAGCGATCGCCAGGCCGCTCAGAAGACGGCGAGCGAGATGCGATGCGAACAGTCGCCGTCTGTCGTCTTCTGGCCCTCCTGATCCCGCTGGCCACGGCGGTCAAGAAAGGCCCGGCGCTCCGCGGTCCCCCCAAGGACAAGGGCGCGGAGGAGCGGACCGAGTTCGTAAGGATGAGCTGGGCGGACGACGATCCCTCGCGCATGTTCAAGAAGAAGACCTACAGTAAGTTCCTGGACCGGGGTTCCCAGCAGGTGAATATGGACTCTGTGTGTGGGGGGCTGAGGGTGTAACAAGGCTCTGTGTCCCTTACAGAACTGTGAGCAAGCGTCAGGATTTTGCTGAGCCTACAGTAAGCTTTATCTGAGTGGAACGATTGCTTCTTCTGATGATCATAATTTGCCCGAGAATTTCGGATTCACTGTATGGTTCCCAGATTTATCGTTATCATGTTTTTTATCATGTTATTTCCCCACGTAGCATTATCAGGCCAGGACGTAGCCGCTTTGGTTCCGGTGGGAAGCACTTAAATGGGAAATAGAATGAACCACCTCTGTTTACTTCAAAGAAGGGTAAATCTGACAAACGATATTAAATTAAATAGCGAATCGCTATTTAATGTCAGTTAGACCTTTCGCCCTTATAACAAAGCCTTTCAATCGCGGCGGGACACTTTGACAGGATACCTTGTTTTTAGGGTTAGTACGAGTCCTGCTTCCTTACAGCAAAACGTCGAACCACTTTCCATGCTTATGTGCTATGCTTCGGTTTTCCAATCCTCCCCCACACTCAGAAAGCAAAAATAAGTCAAATGCAAAATTAGGAAGTCATTTGGAACGAACACTTCTCAAAACAAGAGCCAATCGAAGCCTCTTACGTGGAGCAATATGTTATCCACATGAGCGTCGCGTTCAGTATGCATGACGGCACGCATTTTAATAGTTTTCATAGATCTAAACGGACATCGCCATTTCCAGTCTATTGGTTCGCGCGAATTTCCTTGCAAAAATGCTTTGAAGCACCCGAAACTCGTCGCGAGACCTAATGATTACAAGAGCGGTAATAGGCGAGTTCTACGGTGGGAGAGTAGAGTTCGCGTGTGCTGTTGTTTACGATCCCACCTGTCAATTTGTTGTTTTGATTAAAAATGGGCTATAAATAACGGATGAACGAGAGCGTTGACTTTTCTGGAGTTTTTGAGTATAGGCTTTGGAGTTACGAATCTTTGGATCCAGGAGCCACAGAACTACCAGCTAAACCGTAACCAACTTAAAAACAAAAGAAGCTTGTAACAGAGAAGCATCCTGGTAAGTTAATTTAGGTGAAAGCCACAGAGTATTGGTCTCAACTCAAGTTCATCTCTTAGAAGCAGTAGTTTATCTCTTATAGCAGAACTAAACTCAAATTCACTGATCTATAGTTCATTGAAATTAAGACTTCATTTTCTGAGAATAAAAATAGGCCGTTCCACCTGCAGTCCGTTTATTGTTGCTCCTTCACCTGGGCTATAAGTCTTTGACGCATGAACTTTAAAGCTAAACCTCTCTCTTTTTCTCTAATACATCCAAAGATTTACCGTTATGAGATCAGGTTCGTGATACCGTTTGAATTTACTTCTTGCAGCCCAAGACGTAAAAAGGGAATTACTTTGAATCTTTCTTACGGTCTCAGAAGGATGTGCTATTAGCTTTTCCATCTTATCCTGTTTAAAGTCACACAAACAACCAAACTCTTTGATGCACGAAGACCTCAAGCTGTGATGCTTAAATCACACAAATCGCAATCTAGAAGGATGCCAAAATACAACTTCAGTATCCTGGCACACTTTCATCCACCCTTTCTATAGATGATCCATTCATTCCCGTCATCATGTTTACGGAAAAACGGAAAAAATCCGAGTTTCACAGCAAGGCTAATAAGCCCCACGGCTTCTATCCTCCCACCTTTGAAACTTCGAAGCCACTTGACCGTTGTCACACTTCTCCATCCCTCCCTCTGATTGGCTTCATTTCCGTCACCCTATCCCAGTAGTCCCTCCCCGGATGTTGCAAATCCAAACCGAGCCGTCTAGTGCAAACGGATGAGCGGCGACTTAATCAAACACACAATTTCCCTGAAGGAGAACGGAAACTTCGGCCCAATAACCCCTCGAGCGCATCGCTGCCAGGCGCCTCCTTGGGACTCCTGAGCCGATCGCCGCATGTCGCCACGCGTAATCTCGTTATCCATCAATTAAACTCTCTCGCGCGCGCCAAAAGCAAATCGCCTCGACTCAATTCGCCGCCGCTTAGGTTCCCCAGGAGCCTCGGAGCGCCCCGCCGCTCCTTCTCCGCGCCCAATTCAATTTTTCGGCCCATTGGAAGAGCGCCCCAAGTGCCAATTAGAGCCAGGCTACCTGGAGAACTCGCCCCAGGGGTCGTGGAATTATTATTTTTTGAAGAAGGCGGTGGGAAAAGTTTCCCTGGCGACGGGTCTTGTGAGTGGCACGGCCAGGTGTCCGGGAGCTGTAGGTTTCCCGGAATGGGGTGCGGTTTGCTGGAATGTTTTATTATTTTATAAACGATTTATTCTGAGTTTTTCAATCCTAAATTACTCAGTTTTGCTATAAGCTGCAAAGCTCTGGTTTGGCAGGCCTGACCGTCTTCTCCGTCATGCAAACCTACTTCAAGCTGTACAGCTAATTTAAGACCAGGAAAGTATGGTGAAAAAGGCCTTGAAAACCATAATTCATGCTTAGAAACCCATAGAAGTATGGCGTTACAGTTTAGGGTGCCTCAGAACACTTCTCCCAAGTTGGATTAAACTTAAACTTCTATTCCTTGATCATAGAAATATTTCCTATGGATGACAGGTTCTGGAGTACTGTAGTGAAAATTCTTCTTTACTGTATCCCATATTCCAGCTTCTTTTCCATTTTCCACGATAGCCACTACTCCTCATCTCCCCTTGAATTCCTTGGCGCCGAACTGAGCGCTCCAATGGGGCTTATTGGCCTTGCTATTATACTTCGTGTTTCTCTAAACTTAAACTTTTCTAACCCTCTTTGTTTCCACTCAATAATTATTCCGTCCTGTCCCACAGGGTCAAGGGAGTGGAATCCGCGCGCGGGAGGTTCCTTTTGAACGGACGCAGCGAAGAAGAAGGTGTTTGCGCGCGGCGCCGTTGGCCAAGCTCGGGGCGGCTCCGTGAACTCGAGGTGTTGTCGCGCTCGGCGGAAATCTGTTTTCCGAGCGAAATTGGTCCAAAATGTCGTCAGAACCGCCGCCGCTTGTTTTGTGGGTTATTCCGAGAGGAGAGGTGAGGTGGAGGCGAGAGATCGAGAGCTATTAGCTCTGGTGCACGCTTCTTTTTGGGTGGTTTTCTTTATGTACGATTCTGGATGCACGATTTTGTGTTTTATTTAATATAGGAAATGCGGACGCTCATTATAAATCATCTACGGGGGCCGATAAGGTCAGAACTAGAGTCGATTCCCTCAAGGGCTCTTTGGTCCCTCGAGATCTGTTGGTGACCTTCTGACTCGTGATCCGAGCATGACTCCTACTTGACGCACTTTCCGCCTTCCTTAGCTTCTGGGAAATCGCTTTTTAATTTTAGAAAGCCTACATTATGATGATTGGTGCCTGTGAAGAACGCCCTAAACACAGCCTTGAATTGCCACGTGGGAAGGCCAAGTGGAAATGATAGTACTAGTAGTTCCTGCTCTCTCTGTACTCTATCAAGTAGACGGGATAGTTCAGCGTCAAAAGCGATCTTTGCCTCATGGAGCTCTCTTTTTGCAGCTGTCCCGTGCACTGGGAATAATGAGGTAAACATTGGTTTCTAAGGAGTGAAGAGTGACGGCCGCCACCAACGAGCGATAACTCAGTTTTTGGATCAGGTGTGTTATTTACAAGCTCCAGAGGTGGGCAGTAAGGAATAGGTTTTCTACGAGCTAACCTCCGCTGCTTAATATCCTTTTAAATCACTAAACGTTCTTTAGGTTCGTTGAACTCTCAATTCCAAAGAAAGTGTGTTCTTAAATAGGGTGTTGTTGCCCAGAAGTGCTTCTTACTTCGGTTCTATTTTTCTTAAAACGTTATCTATTATAAGAGAATATCTTGCGCAAATGTAGAGCATCACTTTGAGGACCTATTATAGAACTGTAGAGCCTTCGTCAGCACGAAAAATCAGAAACCCTCAGTGCCTTCTGAAATCGTTCTATCCACAATAGATAATTGAGCTCCCAAGTGGTCTCATACAATTGTGACTTCATGCTCGTTCGACAGATATGTAGTTGTTGAGCGTTGAGGAATCGTTAATCGCTATGCAATCTTCTTGGAAAACATAAAAATTATATTTTGGGCAGCTTATGTTTTTAACGTTCTGAATATTAGGGTTAGTTGAGCCAGAATGCCCTTTGTTATACGCGCATTTCTATCCGATAAAAGGTGTAGAGGCTTTAGTTTGAGATCGACGAATTTTCCACCACTTTGAGGCTTTTAGATTACTAAATTACCACTACTTCTCCAGTAATACCATCTTTAGGGTTATCACCTAAACCCACAGAGTCTAACCCTAGCTGCTTGATCCCCTCCAAAATCACATCTTCCTCAAGAACACCACCAACGACCACTTGTTCCCGCGGCATTAGCATATTAATCTACTATGTGCATGTGCTTACGCTCATCACCACCGCCAGCATACTCTCTTCGCTCCTTCTTGTCCCCATTAATTCAGGGCCGCTCCTTGTGGCCTCCAGCGACTCAATTCCGACAAGTGCACACGTGAATCACCCATCCGACCCATTTCCTCCCTCGTCACCGCTTATAGGATCACCTCCATAACTCATCGTTCCATCCATGTTATATCGCAAATCCACTTAAGCGTCTGCGTAATATTCCTCCGCTGCACTTCCCAGCCTCTTCTAATGTCGTTTGACCGCAAATTGAATCGCCGAAATATGCTAAGGAGACGCTAAGTGCCCGCCAATTGGATCGTTTGGCACTTCTCCGCACCTCTCCGCCTCAAATGGGAATACCAACTCGGCTCATCGCCTATTAATCTATGCGTCCCGATCGCCCATTCCCACATTCCTTAGGCGCTAGGCGGACAGTAATCAAGCGTCGCCCCCATCACCTATGCGGCGCGCTTTCCTCGGTTCCGCTGCTTCCCGATTTCCGGTCGCTTCGCCCGAATCCCGCTCATAAATCCATTAGGCTCCGAAGCGCTTCTCCGATTACGACGACTTCCGAGTGACTGACAGGAAGCCTACGGCATTGGATCCTGGTTTATGACGCTCTCACGTTCTCCGCTCGCGTGTTATGATCATGTCCGATCTCATAAGAAGTGGTGCTCGCTTGGATACAATGGGAGAGTGCGGGGCGGTGGTGAAGAAGGTTGATTTTGGTCCAAGATAAACTCCAGCAAACAGGATGCCTTCTTTGAATTGTGTTTGGCCTTTTAATTAAGCAATCTGTCGTGTTGTGAGTTTACGATTTTGATAGAGATGTTGACAGAGAACCACAAATCTTTGGGTTAGATCTAATGGACTTTCAAACTCTCATATTTCTGGAATTTTCAAAATATTCAACTGTAGATGCCAACAGATCGAGCGCGTTTTAAAATGCATTCATTCTATTGCATCGATGATCTGCGGACATAATCTATTAGTATCTTCTTTACAATACAGAAATCATCCATCGTAGAAAGCGCCTAAGCCTTCTTATTGTGACTGGTTACGTCGAGTTAAGGTAGCCCTCCTGAAAGACATGGAATTAGCATCGTATATCGACTCTCTCGTCAGCTTTTTCTGGATAATTTGTGTATCCGAAAGGTTTTTTCTGAGCTTCCAAAGTGTACGTATGTCCTATAAAGCGTTATCCTTATCGCACGCTTGATCTTTGTCTTAAAGTTTGGAGCAGGAGGAAATAGATAGCAATCACGGCCCTAACTTTCAATTTCATGAGTTTCCTTCTATGCAAATATAAGGCTCAAAAGTTCTTTAAACCCCCGAAACCTAAAAAACCGCATAAGGTCGTTTCCAACTCACGGAAATGCTTTCAAAATGTGTCCGCATCTTGTGGAGCTTCAGGCTCTCAAGATTCTTCTCAATTAGTCCAATATAGTGCACGCCTCCTGCAAATTCTCCTCCCGATCTTGTCCCTCCCAACCCCGATCCGTCGCGTCCCATTAGCCTACATCCGTAACTCTCCTGGATACGGGCCTCAAAACAACATGCATCCTCGACAACTTTTAATTGCCGGCCGCGTTCGTCTCCTTAAGACCCGCCGTCGCCCCTTTGATCCCGAGGCCCGGAGCGGTGTCCCCTCACCTATAAAACGAGTGGAAATCGTTTGCGCCACGACGATTACGCCGGGCGTGCATTAATAAATCGGCGTCTTCCCAGCGCTCCTCGGCCCATTTTCCATTTCCCATTTTGCGTCCGCTTCTAATTCCGATCGTAAATATGATTCCTCCCATCATCGCCCTGCCTCACGTCCAATTACGCGCGCCGGGACCACCTTGGCGGCGCGGGCTTTGATCGCGTCGCGCGCGGTGATGGATTGGGTCTTGGCTCGGCGAACAACACTACAGGCCGCTTACAAATTATTACACATGTTTCTTCGGCTGTCGCGGGCTACCGTACCCGCGCCCGGCGCTCTCCGCCGCTCCCCCGGGGACCGGAGAGAATAATCGGTTTCGGCGCCGCGTTATGCCCGGAATTTGAATATGGGCGTCGTCGCCGGAGGGTCTGTTTATTTGCCGAACAGCGAGCCTGCTGGACGCGCGAATTGTGACGAGTTGACAACGACGAACAGGTGCCCGACCTCGGCCCGGGAGGGA
>JADLIF010002166.1:0-30966 GCA_016648015.1 Steinernema khuongi | reverse complement strand
AGCTCCACCCTTGGCTACCCATAAGTGGTTTATACTCTTTATCTGCCCGCAGCGCGAAACCCATCGGCATGAGATGGTCTGTGGAGATGCGAAGGCAAGCGGGTCAAGGCGATGATGGACCGTCTGAACAGATTACAAATCGGCGATAACTTCGCCGCGGTAACGGTTTCAAACTGGCGCCGCTGACAGATGCGGATTACGGTCAAGTGGCTTCTGCGGTTGTTTGATTATATATGCACGAAAATGACCGATTATGAGGAGGTGGACGTCTACTGAGTGTGGGCAACATTAAATTATGTAGTCCTGTTCAGAATAGGCTTATCCGCGCGTTACATCCTTACTTTTTCTAAAAACTGCGGCTCCGTGAACGTTGAGGGCTGCTGGAATTAACTGGTGTTAGGGGGTTTCAAAAGAGAACCAAAAACAAAGGCATTTTTTCTGCTCAGTGTTCCAATTACAGTGTTCCAACCCCTCTTTGATGGACCACCGTCCATTCGTAGTAAAGCTATCTCTTTTCGCCAAAAAAAGACTCTTTCTAGGTCTCAAAATTCTCGTCTACCTCACCCACTTGAAAAGCACACGCAACGACACTATAATTGCCCAATGCACACACACAAAAGCACTTGACTATTAACCATTTCCAGTTGCAATTCCGTCCGCTCCAGCGCGTCTTCGCCACCCTTTGTTTCCGCCACTATTTGTTATTCTTTCACACCTCCTCTCCCGGCGCTCGTCTGATTAATCACGGCCGAGAATTTACGGCCACCAGTGCTCAGCCGGAAAGAAATGTCACAAGTGGACGACGCGCATGATTGTCGGGTTCGCCGGTGATATTTATGACGAGCCGGGTCGCGCACTGGTGACGCGTTGATGGCGGGGTGGGAGTGCGGAAAAACGAGGAATTACGCACTCTTGTGACTCTGGGTTCGCGGTGACTCAGCTGAGGAGCTCTAGGGTGGACGGACTTCCTGTTTTTCTATTATCAACTTTGCATATTTCGCCATTTTTGTGTGTCACGCGGGTGGAGTCTATTTTTGGAGAGCGGATGACCTCTGAGTCACCATCGGTCGATGGTCGAGGTCTAGCAGCTCTGTTTTTGTGCATTCCTGTGCGTCTTGACCGTATATACGGCTCTTAAAAGACATCTTTGTATCTGCCCGATTTGGACGGCGTTTAGGGTTTCGATCATTTACCTTCGCATGTAATGTTAAGGGTTCTCTTCTTAGGGCTTACTTGTACTTGTTTTGGTCTGCAAACCTCACCCATCTACAGTTACTTATATGTACTACGATTAGTTTTTAGCAAGACTTGAACCAAACCGAACCAGTTATTGCAAAAGCGCACGTGCAAACATTCTCCTGTTAGGAACTGAACAGGACTGCATTCTTTATCTTTGCTTTGGGGCTCAAGTTGAGAATGTCCAGCCACTTGATCTTTACCCTTTCACATCGATCTTAATCATCGTTGTGCCTCTTCCGGCTTTACGTAAACAACAATGCACAATAAAATCTATATTTAGATTTCCGGAAAGTTGCATTTCGGCGTTGTTTGGGTTTTGGTTCCGGATATCCGCAACCCTTCTCTGTAAACTATCCTACGTGGCAAGCAAGGTCCTCCCCACTACACCACCGATCTCTTCCGGGCCACACCCGGAGCTCTCCGTGAACCGCCGTAAACGCTTAATGTCTTTTCCTGTTTTCCAAACAACTTCCATGCATTTCATATGCCCTCCGAACGTCACTTCGTCCGTGGAGGCCGCGTCGGGCCACCTCCTTTGTCACCGTTTTTACATATTTTCGCGCTTCCTACGACAACATTTGGCCCGCTGCCGTCAGCAATGTTTGCGAAGCGCTTCGACAACTAATCACGGCGATCTCGAATGAATCTCGTCGCGATCACTTTTTAGCTATGCGGACATGTCGCCGCGCCCTGGGCTTCTCTTCTTCTTCGACCCCACATTACACTCTCACTTCGTTCCGTAGCCGTCGCCGTTCTCCACCTCAATTTCGGCCGATTTGCACCGCCCGCTTGCCGGTGACTTTTGATTCGACGCCGGGTTAGCGGATTATTTCGGGCGCGTTTTATTGGCGCTTCCGTAAGGGTCGTTTTTTGCGTATTTTTATCGATTTTTGGTCAAGTGGTTTTGAATATTGGAGTTGTTATTGGCTTATGGATGATAACAGATCTTTGCTGGAGTGGTCAGCCTGGAAATCATCGAGTATCTGCCGGTTTTTAACAATGTAAATCTATGGTAAACTGTGATTATGAGGGATCTGACTATAATCTGATAAGTAGGAAGTCACATTGCCGATTTGGCGGATTATTTTGGACCCGTTTTAGATATTGACTTTTTAGCCTTTTTGGCCTATTACTGACGTTTTCTGCCATAAGATCTTCAGCTAGATCAAAAATGTCAATAACAGATCTCACGGTTAAGAGCAAAGGGTTTCCATGCTGTCGACCTGACAAATCGTTCCAAATTGCCAAAAGCCATTTCGACATCCCGAGCGATGTAACACGACCAGCTGATCGCAGAAGAATCGCTCTTCTTCAGCGGCTGTCAGACAGATTGGGCGTTTTTAATAACGGACGCTGTTTAACCGGACCACATCATTGAGCCAGTCGTAAGAAATTCAAAGTTTAGAGTCGCAGCCCAGATGTCAGGAAGATATCATTTTCAATTTGCTCTGATATAGGATTGCCCACTTTTACAGCGTTCCTTCTAAGAAGTCGTACAGGCTCTGTTTTGTACGGTAGCCCAGCAGTTTCCGTGCCAAATTTCCTTCTTGTTTGAGTTCTGATCTCAATAACGGTTTTTCCTAAAGCCTAATGAATTATGCGTATCTGTTCTCCCCTTTGTCCGATATCTTGTATCACGAGTCGAGTCGGGTCACCTGGTCGGTTCGGGTCAAGTTTCGTTCCTGACCACCCGAAAAGTTTGGGCCAGTAACACCTTTGCGAGTGTCCAACAACCAATAAGAGCAGCTTACAGTAAGAACTTGATGGAGCAGCCCATATGGTTCAAACATTCTTTCGTTCTTTCCAGACAAGATATGAGGATCGAATTCCAAGACCCTTTTTCCTCCAACATATCCCCAGTATCAAAAGAGCCAGCCCTCGAGGGATCCTCTCTCACTCGCAATTAACTCTCCACGCGGCTTCTCTCCCACCCAATTCATTCCGCGCCTTCTACGACCTTCCCGTCCATCTCCGCGCCTTCCCTGTCCTTCGCCCCATTCACATGCCGTGATTTATACGAAGCGCTCGGAAATGGAATTAGCATATCGACAGGTTACGCGCGTGAGAACGCGTCGCGTCCGTCGCTAAATCACGCCGCCGGGGTCATCGGCGGCCCTCGGCTGATGGATCACCTGTTCCTTTCATTCCGCGCGCCTTTCCGATCCAATGGATTTCGCAATCGCCACTCAATTATTAGTACGATTACACCACCCACCGCGGCGGCGGTGATCATCCTCGTCACCGGTGTCCTGTCCGCTGACAGGATGATCTGTCGCGGAAGTGTCAGATTCGTCACAAATCCAAATTTCCCTCGTCCCACCGGCGCTTGATTGCGCCGACCGTTTCCGCCGGCGGCGGTGCCCAATCGCCCCCTTTCTTCTTCTTCTTTTACACTAGGGCGGCGGTGGTGTCTTTGGCCACCGCCAGAGACAAGGCGGCCGCCGACGTCTAATTGCAGAGGACCACTTGCGGGCACTCTAACCAAATTAAGCGAGCCGCTTAAGCGGGATAGGCCGCTGCTGCTCCCTTCGCTTTGCGGCTTATTGGCTTCGTGGCGGGATTTGGGCGAGGTCATGGTGATCCGCTTGGCTGTTTTTGGGCTAGGGTTGTGTTTTGAGGTCCTTTTTTCAGATAAGACACTTTTTTTCTTTTCGTTTGTTTTGCTCTTTGTTTGTTTTTGTTTGTATCGGTTTTTAACTGCGTAGGAAAAGGGGTGCGGTGGGGGTGAGTGAATTACATCTACGCAAACCTCCGAACAAAGCAAATCCATCACTTTTTACACTACTGACTAAAAAGTATACATCTTCCTGCTTTTGTCTTGCGTAAAAGTTCCCTTGAGTTTGCTACGGACTTCCTCTATTGTGCTGTCGACTTCTGAAAGGTCACGTTTTTGCAACTGCGCTCTACTACGGTCATAGCTGTGACAAAGTTTAACGGAGCATGTAACAGTTTCTAAAGACAGTGCTCTAGGGATCAAGATTTTGATCACAGTGATCAGTGGATAAAGTAATCAATCGCGCAAATGGATGGGACAGCCTGTTGGCAGCTGGATGAGCGAATGACCTCTGGACGCACTAGAGTTCAACCATCAATCGTTTCATATTTCATTCACTGACGTTAAATTCGTTCCTCATTGTCATCCGTTTACTGATCGATTTCCTCCTCTACGCCACTGTTTGGATGACTTCTACCATATCATGCCCTAACCATCATTAACTCATTTCATTATCTTCCAGTTGACTTCTTTAATATGGCTTTTACCCAAAACGACACTCTGGAGGAATGGATTATTTCATGAAGCGACCTTCCATCCTCTTCCTCCTATTTCCAATCTTGATAGTCTCCCGCCCTTGGCATCTCTCTCCAGAGAGCAAGAAGGAACAGTCGTAGTATCGACACTCCCGTCAAGGGAGCCGTAAATGGCCATTTAATGAAAATTTCCTCGTTTTTCGGGTCCTCTTTTCCTTTAATTAAACTCAAAAGAATCTTTTACTTCGTGTTCTGTGCTCGAAGTGTTTTTGGACCCTGCAACAGTAACAGCGCGACTCTGCATCCGCACGTGGGCCGCCTGTGTTTTGGAATTTCAGCGAAAACAAAACATTACACCCTCGAGAGTTGCGTCATCGACGCCATCAGCAGTGGCTCTGCAAACAAATGCTCTGCAATGGTTTTTGAAAATGTTTGTTGGACAGGTTTTTGGTCTATGGACCAACGCAATCAGGAGACGAGTCTATGTCTCGTCTGCCAAACGGTTTCTTTCAAAGAAGTACACCATTGCATGCTGATCGACCATAGAAATTTGTGCTTTCGGCAACTTTAATTAGATTCATGGTTATGCATGGTGGAAAATAACACATGAGCTCTGTAACGACTACAGTACCTCGGTGTGTTCTAGACGTTGTACTACGTTATCGCTGTCCTGGATAGCATATGTCATTTAAAGTATCAGAAAGGGCTTGTTTTTATTCTGAACTTTGTCATTCAACACCAAAAGGTTTCATAAATATATCAACTCTGTAGATAAAATTGAAATTATTCAAACTTTAGTGATCTGTCGACCCTGAATTAGGGCTTATCTCTCTGTGACGTCAAAATCAGAGTACAAGTTTTCTAAGACAATTGTCACTTTTTCGAAAGGATTAAATGTCAGCGACCCTTGATCGATCCCGTGCTGCACTTTTGAAACTTTCTACTGCACGGCTGTTCGCAGACCGAGCGTTCCTTCCTCGTCCATGACTCAGCTCCGATATCTCTGTCTCTGTGATCCAGTAAGTCATCGCTGGGAACGGGGTGACTTTCGGGATCGTGGCGGAACCAGTGATCAAATGCCATCAGTTGAAAGCAAGTTCCGCAAATATTTATCTGCGTGGGACGGCTGGGAAAGCGACATCCCTATAATATCCCGATCCTATCCCAGCAGAACATTCCATCGTCGCCCCTAATGGCTTCCAAAATAGAGATGATTAATGCTGGAGAATCCCGTTCCCTGCAGCTCGTCTAATGCTGAGTCATTAGAAGAGGGCTCCTTTTGGGAGAGCTCATCTATTAGTGGGTCCATGGGTTTGGGCTCTGATTTATTGGAGGCTCCTAGCTCCAAAGTGTAGACCGATCATGGCGTCATTTCCTTCTCGTCTGAACGTCGCCAATCTCATTACGTTTTCCCTTGTTTTTTGTCATCCGCGAAACTTTCCCGAATTCATCAACTTAACGCAATTTGCAACTGCGACCCTCCAGTCCATGTTCTTGTTTCAGCGGTCCTAGTCTGTGCCTCTCGCGAGAAGAATAATTATCTACTGCAAGTTCTTTGGGCACTGATGAATCAGTTAGGAAATGATGTCCTGAAAAAGTGGTCCTTGTGGTTCCACTGGGACTAAAGATTGACTCGGACACAGAAGTCTTGTCTTCCTTAAATCCTAGCCGTCATGCCTGACACCTTTCAACCTTAATGTGATGATCTGGTATTACATATAAGATGGGCAGTGTAAACCAGGCTGCGTTGGGCGATCGATCGATTGATCGACTTTCCCGTTTTGGTCAGCATAAAAGCGAAAATAGATTATTGGTGCGATATTTCTCCTATTTTTCATAGCATTTTTGAGTCAGAACTACGAGACTCTAAGAATGGATCAAAGCCAATGCGCGACTTCTTTGTTATTTGACGCTTTTATTAAAGTGTGACGTAAGAGACGAAGATGCGCTTATGTGGCGGCTAGACACTTGAGGAGACTAGAACTTTAGCTTATCGAATCCAACATCTAATAGGTTCTATGTATGTTTATCCAAAAGATGATGATCTGCCGTTGATTTCCTTTTGCAACTTCAAATATTCCCGTTAAACTTGACAATCAGGAGAGTGGTAACAAGTGCCGCCATAGCTCAGTCGGTTAGAGCGTGGGTCTAATAAGCCCAAGGTCGCAGGTTCGACCCCTGCTGGCGGCAAAGACTTTTTTGTTTACCTTTTTCCCTCCTTACGATCCACCTGGATCTGCTCTGCCACTGTCTTCTGCAAGTGGGGCGTTCTCACCGATGCGTTCGCTTCATTACCCTCAGTTCTGCTCCGGATTTTTTCGGTCAGATCGCTGAGGAGATATGCTTGCCTTTCCCTGTTCTGCAACAGCGTGTGGTTCCAATTTATCCCCGATCACTGGCATAGTTTTCACATTGGGTGGCTTTCTACTCTTCATTGAGTTTTCTATCCCCTGATCTTGACCGGTTTTGGACTTCTTAGGTCTTACACTAAGATTGGTGAAGCCGATCAGTACCCGCGAGCTTCACAATCGCTTGCTGCCTCACAGTGTCCACGTTCTGATCCAGAAGGTTCAGATATCCAGCTGATTTGTAACCATGGGCGATAAAAGCTCGATAGTCCCTTAGCCGACCTGTTCCCCAACCTATACACTTGTTTCCCCCGATCCTGGGAAAGATATCCGATTCCATGTACTCAATGTGCCTCTGCTTGATCCACGCCCCATTACTTTTCACTTTCCGCCTCTCGCGCGAACGTCCTCCTCCACGCGTCCCCCAGGAACCGGCGGCGGCACAATTGATGGATTTCGATGCGGCTGCAAACGCGCATCCCGACAACTAATATAGAAGCGCGCGCGCTGTGTGCACTTCGGGGCCTGAGTCACTTCATGTTGCTTCGTTCAAGTGCCTTCGCCATTGTGCCGCCCCCCGCTCGCCTCCTCCGACGATTAAGTGTCCGTTTCCGCGACGCCATCCCATTCCGCTGGGGAGTTCCGCGCCTGTTATGACTCTCTCTTGCGCGCGCGCGCGATCCCCTCAAGAGCGCCATGTTGACATGGAAGTGCAAACAGGCCCTTTGTTTGACCAGCAGCTAACGGGCCCTCCAGCCGGCGGAAATGTGTCTTCGACTCGGAGTTCGGTCACCGCCGCGAAGGTTAGCTCATTCCGTCAGGGCGAGGCGGAATATTGTGAAGTAGTCGCGATTCGTGAAGCTGAAGTGTTCAATGGTGGAGATCTATTCTTGTTCTAATCAAACCTCGGCCTACTTGATGGCGAGATTTGGTGAGAAGACCTCTTTCCTGGGAACTGTCATCATCTCCCACCCTAAGGAGCTGAAAGGGTTGATAACATATACCATTTGTCCCCGTTTAAATGACTCCTACTGGATCTATAGAAACTCCTAGATATTCTTCAAAAATACATCAATTTTTCGATTGAATTCGATGCAACAGCTGTGCCAAGAACCACATAGCTAATCCCTCCCCTCTATCAGTGGCGACGTTTTTGGCGCCTCGTGTTGTTGTTGTGCAGCGCCCATCGTCCGATTTCGTCTCTTTTTGCGTCGCAGACACTTCAGCTAGCGTGTGTAATTGGATTATTTCGGCGCAATTAGCGGCCCCGATAATTTGAGGCTATTCACCGAAAACACCTATTATGCATATGCTCTTAATTAGCGTCTGTTGGCGGAAGCGCCAAGAGGAATGGCCAGGGCCAAGACTGCCCAAAATGGGTTAAAATGTGTGCTTCTTCATCGAAATTATTTCTTCTGGGGTTCTTCCGTGGCTTGACCAAAACCAATGAGAGAATAAGATAGGATTTAACTCCTAAACTCACCCACATTAGTCACCGTTTTTAAACTCCCAGGGATTCTTTCCCAGCAGGCAGGGAACAACATCCTGGTGAGTCAAGGCCTCCAGAAGAACGTTTATTTTTGGCGACTTTGCTATAAATATAGCCATAATAAAGTTGCTCAAGCTCTCCAAGATACAATCCTGCCTCTCAAAGATACAGTGCGAGCTCTTAAACTGGGACAAATTCCGCACTGCCGCCGTCAATCTGTATTCTTATAAGAGGGCTCAAACCAAGAGTGCCTTGATTTTTTCCACTAGTCCTGATCCTTCCTCCTTGGCTCCTTTGATCCATCGCACAATTCTGCTTAAAGCTATATGATTAGCTCCATCTAATTTATCCCCTCCAGTGGCCATCCTGAACCCGTTTTGTACTTCTGTTTGTACTCTCGCTGTTTACACTGCTCACTAAATCTGAGCTACTTTAGGCTCCCGATTGGTCTCTGTCTGTTTCAATCTGTCTCGCGACTCTCTTTTCTGATTTCCTTTCCCATCATACACTATTTTCAGATGGATCTACAGTACCTCCAACCGGCCCCCTTCACCCGTGTTTCTTCAGTGTTATTCAATCTGTCCACTTGACCGGTATTCGAATGTACCCAGCCGGCTGTCGGCAAGCCGTTAGCAACAGTGCTCCAATCATCCTCACCCTGATCGAGCTAACCGCCCATCGGAGGCCCAAAGGAAGCGACTGTGCAAATACTCGACTACAATCGATAATATTCATCGGCTTATTGGCTCAAGTTACCCTTCGCCACGGCAACATCGTCGCGCACAGTCGGCAAACTCGCTGAAGTGTGCTTCCGCGCTCCTTAGCCGCGGCTAACGTGCCTCCGCCGCTTTGTTTCGCTTTTTTTGCGTTTGTTCCTATGACATGTTCGCCAGAGGCGAGTGGACGCACGCGCGAGTGGCACTTCGCCCGATGCCATTATGCACTTCCGGAACGTGCGGCGCGAAGATGAGCGCGCGAGATAGCGGGCGAGATGGATGTTGCAATGTTGCTGAGTGTTCGGAGTGTGTTTATCGCTTTGCGCTGACTCGTGTAACGTTATTGTTGTGGTGCAGGGGAGGTCCGTGGATTGAGAGGGTTTCGAAAGGGGCGGGGCTTTTAGTGCGTCCGTACACATATACTAGTGATGTCAGTTTCGTTGACGGATCTTCGAATATGATCTAGTGGAATGAGCATTACCGTTGGGTAAAATTCACGGTAGGAACATTTCGATAGGGCTACCAAAATGTGGATTTGTGAAATTCGATCCAGAGTTTGAGGGAATTGGAATGGATCCTTCGCCTTACAGGGCTTACAGGGCTTGCTGACTCCCACTTTCTGTGAGTTCGGATAAGTGCTGAGGTTAGCCAAATTATAGTAGTTTGTTAGGTTTTTGTTGTCAAGTTTGTTCTCGGTTGCTGACCGTTAATATAAGGACAAAATTTGTAAGCACAACGCAGTTTCATAACAATGAAAAACAGTTAAAAACAGTATAAATGCGTAGTAAGGTAAAAAATAAATTTAAAAAAATGATCGCTCCCGGGTGGGCTTGAACCACCAACCTTTCGGTTAACAGCCGAACGCGCTAACCGATTGCGCCACGGAAGCATGTCTTTCTGGCTTTTTCTTTTCGTGATAACAGTCATTCCGCCATATACTGACAACCTTCCTTCTAGAGTTGACGGATCTACGTTAGGATTGTGATTTTTCAGCTTTAGATTTATCCTATGTTGTTCTTTTTTTAATTGAGCCTGTGCCTACAAGAGGTAATCATTCCATGTTGTGCTGGTCATTTATCGCCAGAGCCTATGAGAGTTGCTGACTCCAGAGTCATTTAAAGCGAACTGTTTAGAAGTTTATCCTCTTTAGTTTGCCCTACTTCGGCTAAAGATCGCGCCCCAGTGGATATTTTCTAGTTTTTGAACGCGAAAAACATTTTTGCTTTGTAATGTATCATTTTTACGACAATACAGCCACAAATTGCTCATTCTCTTCTGGGAACCCTCGCCGAAGAGCCCATCATGGGAAAACAAGGGTCAAATTTCTCGCTGTTCCTCCACTAGATTTCGAAACAACGTCATTACTTACACCCTCCCATGGCACCCTCTCATGAGTCTGCCAACACATTGCGAAACGCCGAAAATGAGCCTCCATTTTCGGTCCTTAGAACTCCTTCTCTGGGCATATTCCCCCCAAAACGAGCTTTTGTTTTCGCTCGTCATTAACGCGGAATGGTGATTTCCCACGCCTTGTCGGCCGCCTCGCGGAAACGACGTTTACGAGCGCGTCTACCGTGAAAGAAGTCGGGTTTCCCCTTTGGGAGATTAGAAGAAGCGAAAGGAAAGTGCAGATGGGTTCGATTACGTTAGATGAGTGCGTCGCTACTCAGATCGATGCGCGTCTCCAAATTAGCCCTTAGGTCGTTCTTTGAGTGTTCCTCGGAGATATTCATAGATGTTCCGTCTCGTCCTCCGACACAAATCGACCACTCATCGACACAGTTCTCTATCTCTGTGACTCACATGACGATGTCTCATGGATCATCTATCTGTCAGGCCATGTGCGGGGGTCCAGTGGAATGTCGCCGCAGGTTGGAGCTTGACTAATCGATTGTGACTAAGCAGAGAATCGGAATTGACCCAACCTGCTCAGTCATTTATGCGGTGTGACAGTCCTGACAGTGGCGGTCCTGGCCACTGGTGCTTGAGGAATGGTCTTTTCGGACAGTTTCTCTCTTCCCTGTGGTCTTAAGTTATTCCATTCTGTTCACTGGTTGCTCCGGGGCTTGTTAGCTCTTCCCTCTACAGGTTATTTTGCTAGGTTAAGTAGATCTATATAATCCTTATACAATTATTAAGAACATCCCCGCTAGAGCAATCAAAAAACAATCCTCCGTTCCACAGGTCAAACCCCAAAGCCCCTCCAGAAGCCCTCTCCCGTCCTTGTCCTCCAACAAGCCTCCCCAAAAGGCCGTAAACCCAAGCGCTGTCCTCATCCCGCCTCCTCCCACTTCCGACAGTCCAGCTCGACTACTGGGCCAGTCACTTCTCACAGCCACTCGGCCCGATGATTTATGGGCCGTTGCGCGAGAAAATCTCCCTTGGCCATCTGGTAATTAATTCGCTTGTAACTGATATCATCTCCCGCGCTCGCCCCACATCCTCGCGCTTGGCCAACTCTTCGCGCGCGCATGCTCCCAGCAACTCCCGAGATGGACTTGCTGGGACAAATACAATCTTTTGTGCCCCCCAGCCCTGGAGCACATCGCTCTACTTTGTGTGTGCGGAAGAGGCGCTTAAGCGTGCAGCTGCATGACGGTAAACGCGGGTTTTTGCGTTCGCGCGCCCCGGTGGCGCCCAAACCGCGAAAGTTTGCCCTCAAAATGCGTGAACGTTTTATGGAAATCGGAAGTCGACCTCTTTCGAAGGATGTTTTGAGTGATCGTCGAGGGGCGCCGAGGTCGAGCCGCAATCGTTCGTGGTGTCAAAGACGTGTCGCTTCTAATTTGAGTGGTGACACGTCAGTGACCCTCGGCACCTAGTTCCGTTTTTGGAGTGTGATCGCCGCTTGTGTTTTATGGATCGTCGTCTAATTGGTATGTGGATCCTCCTACTTGATGGTCCAAGATTTTGCAACGGTTTACACCCCATGTAATCGTCTTAAGAAATCCATCCGCTGAATCGGGATTTCCATGAAAGGAGAAGTGAAGCTTCTAAGCGCACGGACATCAGATCCGTTCCTAAGTCCTGCGGCAAAAACATGTACTTTCATCGGGAACTCCGCCCTTAAGGCAATGATCAAATGCTTCACGTGAATTCTTCAAAGAACGTCTTTCAAACTTTTTGTGCCCCTCTGTAGCGCAGCTGCACATTCAGGACGGTTTAGAGTGCACTACCCTCTAAAAAACCTTCCTTTATAGTCCTAAATGTTGCGAGAAGCCAAACCAAAAAACTGATTTTCGCTCTCTTAGCGTCCGGTCAGAGATGACCCTCAAAATTCAATCCGTTCCTGCCACAACCTCTCACCCTGGAGCCCCGAAAAGACACCGATCGATCCTCGGCTCTTCGAGGATGTTTTCTTCTGTCGCTCCCTTTCGGCTCGTCTGCCTCGCCTTGTAATTGATTCCTTTTTGCTCAACAAACCGTCGCAAGGCCACGGCGCCATTCACACCGCGCACGAAATCGCGTCCTCGCGCGCCCGGACTTTCCGCCCCTTTTCCAGGGAACGGCAGCCGGCGCGGAACAGGGCAGCTGTCCAATCAGGACTCCGTGCAAACCGACTCCCGCGTCTCGTTTACTGTCTCTAAATTAAACAGTGTAATGTGGCGGTAATTGGCCAATTGAGGGTTATTTGCGACCGTTCCGACGCGACTGCGGGAGGTGATACTTCGAGGTCACTTCTGCGTCTTTTTGCCGCTTCAACACCGGTTCTTGTCCTTCTGGTAAAGGTCGTCTTGGTCGTAGCTTTGGTTCTCTGTTAATGATCTTCGTCTTTCGCTTTACGTGGGTCTTAAAGATCTTTGGAAACATCAATGATAAAGTGCTGTTTTGATCTTGATATCGTTCTTCTAAATGGTCTTTGTTTGTTAGTAGTACTGTAGTCACGTACTACTATGGCCCTTTGATTGTTTTGATTGATCTGAAGTCAGAAACCGGAACGTTTCAAAATGGTCCTCTCCCATGTGGTCAACCCTTATCACGAGACGGTCCCAATCAAAGCACATTTCCGCTATCGCGAACAACTGTCGAGAGCTGATTAGATAACTGTTTGTGGTGACGTTATCTCGGGTGGAGACGTGGGAAGTGAAGATCTGTTTGTTTTAGGATTATCGCGTTCTCGTGCACTCGAAAAAACTGGTCCGTGAATAATGGTTCACTCAAAAGAAGTTGGCATTTCCTTTGCTTGCATTGAAGCATGCGATTCTCTCTTGTGGATCTAGGACGCCTTGTTCCAAGTTTTCCAGTTCCTCCATTTTGATCCAAAACTGACTAGCGCTTTGGAAGCACTTACTTAGCACTTCCTGGAAGCGCAGAGCCTCTTGTCGGTGCCCGTCAAAGCGCTAAAAAGTGACAAGAAGGATCTTCATCCAATTGCCCGTCCTTTCCACTTTTCGCACTTTCTTACTTCCTTCCATGTCCTCTTATCACTCTCCCTCTCCACAACAACGTCTCCTAGACGGACCAAGTCCAATCACATTTCCCACTGTCCGAACTCTGAACCGCTCCCTTCAGCCAGAAGGTCACCGCCAACAGCAGTGGATCAGCTTAATCCAAAGCTAGCGTGACATTCGATCGTTGCACCATCGCTCCTAATTTGCTCAAATCGCACAAACAGGGCCATTGTCCACACGGGCGGCGCTGGGCAAACAAACAGTCGAGTGGACGCCGTCCACTACACGCACAAGAACTTCGCACTTTCCTTCTTCCTCGCCCACATCTCTCTTCCTATCATGCGGTAATCGATTCATTTCCTGAGTCTGCGATGCGAGAGGTCAGATAGGAAGATGATCGCGCTTCTTCTTCGGCTCTACGGAAGCGGTCGGGGTCTTAAGATTGTGTTTTGGGCTATTCACCTCCTAAACTGCTTAACTCGCTATTCATCACCATGGTTACTTGGGATCTACCGGTAGAATAAGGAAAAAAAACTTCTTTGTTCTGTTTCCTATTTAGTTTTTTGGGGTCTAAATAGAAGAAGAACAAGAAGAAAACTGGGAAAATCAGAGCAATCTTTCAAGTAAGCCATCTGTAATGTTGACCGCGAATCGCATCCAGGTCAAGGGTAGTTGTTTAGTGTAGTGTTTATTTATTTTGTTATCTTCTTTGTATACATTTTTTGTCCAAAGGAATTGACATATTTGACCTCAAAACTGCTTCGGCGCCGTGATTTTGAATTTAAGCCATTTATAAGCTTTAAGCAATCGATGCTCTAGATAGATACTTATCTTTGGACTCCTTTTCGTCTAAATTTAGGGTATATTTAGGGTATAATCTAAGGTATTTTTCCTTAGAGGAAACCCACCAAATCGCGAAGATGTCCTCCGACTTTCTC
This sequence comes from Steinernema khuongi, assembly GCA_016648015.1. Taxonomy (NCBI): domain Eukaryota; kingdom Metazoa; phylum Nematoda; class Chromadorea; order Rhabditida; family Steinernematidae; genus Steinernema; species Steinernema khuongi. Next base: position 16,596 of record JADLIF010002166.1, on the reverse strand, counting down.
TCCCACTTCCCCGGCGTCCTTTGTTGTTCCACTGCCCACCCTGTCCCGCTACCGTCCACTGTAATGCTATCTGTGTCGACAGATGGTCATCGAGCACATGCTCCCGCGCCCTTCCGCGCGCGCCATTTCAGCTGATCTTCCCGCTCGCGCTCTCTTCACGCTGACGATGGCGGAACGTTGTTTCTGTGTTGCGGCTGTTTATTTTTAATCTGTCGTGTTAACCGTTCGTCCGTTGTCTCCGGCGACCGCTACGCGTCGTTTTATGTGTTTATTTGTTGTGGACGTGTGATAAGCGAGCGATATTTTGAGGAAAGGTGAGGCGTTCTCCTTCCTGAGATGGGATGTTGATTGGGCAGGGCGCTCATTATGTGTTGGGGGACAGTACAGAAATAAGTCGGGGGAGAATTGGGAACTTAAAGAAATTGTGGGCAATATTTTGAGCAGATTCTCACAGCAATTGCATTTTAAAGCAACCATTTTATGCAGTGAAAATCTTTGATTAGCATATGGACCTGCATGGAATCAATTTTTTTAGAAAAAATGCACAGAAAAAAGTATTGATGAGTTTATAAGATTGAAAAAAATCCACGCTCACGGGTGGAGTCGAACGCGTGACACTTTGACTACCAGTCGAACGCGCAACCGACTGCGCCATGACAGCAAAGTCGTAATTAGTCATTACTTCCAAAAAAATCATTACTTCCTTCTTCTCCTAGACCCCCAACGCGTCAAGGTAGATGTCTCTGCGTCGCCAATTTTCTGCCTATTCTCCCAAACCGCCCCATATATAACTCCCCAATTTCCCGGCCCATTCCTAAGGACATAAATCACGTTACCTTGCCGACAAGACCGTTCCTTCCAATTTCGGCGGACTCCCGTCGCCGAACAATGCGTCCGTTTTTGCTCGCGTCCGAACGCCCGGTGGACAATCGAAGGACGACATTAAATTTATCGGTTTGTCCTTCTGCAATTCATCGTCGTCGCCGCGTTTGATACCCTGATCCGCGTCCAAGAACTCGGGTGGGCTGCTCCCATCGCACTCGACTTTCGCCGCCTTTGACCGACGCCGACGTGAACCTCTCGCGACGACCCAAGCCTCCGGCGACGTGCTCCCGGGTGGGCGGTGGCCGGTTTGTCTTTTCGGCGAAGAAGACGTCGTCCACCACCATTAGGGCACATTGCCGGCGGTGCATCGATCTTTGCCGCCGCTTGCTGCCCGATGTGTGGCCCCATTATGCGATTCCAGCTCCGGGGACGAGCATCGGTTTCCCCAAAGGCATGTTCCCCGCCGGACCCTCCGCCGCTAATGTGCTGTTATTCTGATTCTATTTCGGCCGCGTTTCCGCGCTTCGTTGTACTTTGCCGCCGCGGTGAACGTTCTGTGCGTTTCAGAACCCGCCATGGGTCATTCCAACACGAGGCGGTGGCTACTTCTAATAGGCTGTTTACTGTCAGGTAGGCGTGTCTTTGAGTCTTTGGCAATCTGGCTCGATCAGAATTATACTCCCTAATTTTATTCCTACGAACAACTGGAGCTCTAGAGCTCTTAATACGCCAGAGATCTCCAAACTTTTTAAATCCTTTGTCTGATGAACGTCCTACGTTCGGCAGTTCCATTTTTAAACTCGTTTTTGGCGCTCGTTGTCTCTTATTTGCTGTAAAGATCACTTTTAAGTCCGTAAGTCATCAAAAGTTCACCTAGTTCATTTTATGGGAGTGTATAATTAGCCTCGAGAGATTCCCTAATTCTCTTTGATCATCTAAAGCGTATGGCGCCATACTCTCCTTGACGAAATCTCTCCTAAAGCATCCAGCACCAATCCCGGGCGCCAATTTTTTAGTGGAACGAGAGTTGCCATTTGAGGACAATGACGGCGCTGGGCCGTGGACCTATTTTGCATAGAAATTGCGTTCCCGAACTGCTGAAAGCCATTTCGGAGTGGACTGCTTTAGGGAGAGACCTTTTCGAACCTTTCCGAACGTATGCAAATTCAAAATTATGAACGAATAGGTTTCTTTATGCAATCAGTATCCATCGATTGTATGACGTGGCCAGAATTTGAGTTTAACTTTTTCTAGTTAAACGCTGTGTAGATCTGATAAATACTTCTATAAAAATCAGCCTTATAGGAAAACTATCGTTTCGTTGGGACCATTTCTGACTGACACCCTATTCAAGAATGTACAGGAGCAAGCGCCATAAGTGTTTTCATAAACCGCGAAGGGCTAATCCCCTTCCAATGGACTAATTCCTCACATTTTTTTGCTTCAAACTGATACCATTAAGTAAAAGCTTTAGGCGAAATCCACTCGAGTGGTCAGATCATTTGAAGTAGATAACTAAGCCTCGCCAACAAAAAAAATCCATTTCCGATGACCGTAGGCCTGGGTATGTGTACCAGTGTAGTACCTGACCATGTTCCCCTAACGCCTTCTCTGGCGCCATTCTCGAAGAACCATCTCCTGTTTCAGTCAGTCACTGCATCGACATCGACTGGAGCTCCATCCCCACACCGCCACAGTTCGTGCACGAGCCAAACGACCCGGTCATCTACTTCACGCTCGAGGGCAACTCAGCGGTTGCCGGCGAGAACCACGAGTACCTCCGTGAGCGGGCACTCCGATGCTCGGCTGTAGGGAACCCGACGCCATAGTGAGTTCTCTTCCCAGGACGATCGCCTGTCAGCTGCGCGATAGCCGACTTGGCGCTTTAAATATTAATAAACCTCTTGTGCGCTTACATGTGCTTCTGAGGAGCGCCGCTGGGAGTGGACGCCCGAGTGGTCAGATCGTTTGGGCTAATTGCCGATGTTGCGATAGCAACGCAGATTTGGGGCGTAATAGCGGGATAATCTCTGGCTCGCGATGGGACAAGCTGTTGATTGGAGAGCTTCGGCGCCGATAAACACAAAGTCGATCATTTTGTGACAGAGATGCGGAGATTTTGAGAGATTAGATCTAAGGATTGTGAAGGTGTTGAAAACAGGTCCCAGTAGGACTTTCACTAATTTGTTTTTGTGGTTTAAGATTTGCTCTAATCAATTGTGGCTTTATTTTGACCCTAGTATCCCAATGAAAAACGAAGAAGATGCGACTGTTACATAGTAGGTTCTATCAGATTGAAAAGGTCAACATGGAAGAATCACCCAGTGATTCAAACTTCTTGTCCACCTTTTAACGATTCCCGGACATTTTCTCCGGCGGACAATTTCTCCGACGGATGTTTTCTCCGCGGACATTTTCTCCGCGGACATTTTCTCCGACGGACAGTTTCTCCGAGCGAAAAAAATTTTTAAACGGTGCTTATGCCAACCCATTAGCAAAACATCAGGATTAAGTGCAAGCCTGAGCCCAGCGTAGAAGTTACTGTGATCGCAATGCCGATGCAAACCTTAATTAGCTGAGCATCAGGAATGGCAGAAAGCCTAAGCCGGGCGTAGAAGTTACCCTGCTCGCAATGCCTATGCAAACAATGCCTTAATTAGCAAAACATTAGGACTGGGGGCAAGCCAACTGCAACAGTTACTTTAGAAGTGATTTGCTGCAAAGCGCAAATTTGGAATTGCGCATTTGCGAAACTAACAGTTAACTCTAACGTATCTGAGATTTCGCACCGAGAAACTGTCGGTTAGAGAAAATGTCCACGGAGAAAATATCCGTCGGAGAAACTGTCCGCCGGAGAAAATGTCCATCGGAGAAAACGTCCGGCGGAGAAAACGTCCCGCGGAGAAAATGTCCGGTTACCCTTTTAACCAAACCGAACTCGAACCGACAGAAAGGCAGTTTCATTCGGGTTTGGATTCGGGCCAACCCTAATCATAGCTTGATTTTGACCATAATATATCAATTAAAGATGAAGAAAATGGTTTTATCTAACTTTTATCAGGTCAAAAAGGTCACCAAGATTTAGTATTCCAACATGGAAAGATTATCCAGTAATTCAAACTTCTTGGCCACTCCAAGTAGGTACACAATCAACCTCCTTTACAATTTATGAGCCTGTTCGCTGTGAATTCTGGAACTGAAGTCGACAAAACAATGAATGTCCTGAAAAACGATGACTAAAAACTCTGATCCGATCTGGATCTGAGACCAGAGAGCTTGATCTCCGTTGATGATCTCTTCGCCTCTTTGTTTACTCGTAAAACTCTTAATTGCGCTTAGGTCGCTGAATTAGTCATGCGGTCTCCACTTAAAACGTGATCTAAAGCAATCGCGAATAAACAGCCGCGCTAAGTTCAGTGAGTGTTCCGCTCGGAAACAAAAAAGTTGACGAACAATTCGTTCAGCTACTTATGATCACTTATCTTACCCGGAGTTGGGAAAAACGTGCTGAAATGAATCGGGAAAGCCTCGTAGTGGTAGACGCCCTCGTCCCGTTTTGGGGCAAATGATAATTACCATATTAGATTCCTATCTTGTTCACAAGCTGCTGTTGTTCTAAAATTATTGAAATTTGTTTAATTCTTATCCCCCGGGCATTATTCGTTCACGGCTCACGAACAGCGGCTCAGAATAGGACCACATTCCACTGGCCATCCATCATGACTCACTTTTACACTCATCGAACGCAGATGTCCCGAAATTGGAAAAAAAACCGCAGAAATGAGCGCCTTTCCCTCCTCGAAAACTAGCCTTAGAACGGGATGAACTAAAACACTCATTTCAGCTACAAATGGAAGAAAGATGGCAAACCGTTCAACCTGGACATGTACAGCGACCGGATCGCCAAAGTGCCCGGCGACGGCTCGTTCGTCTTCCGGTCGATGATCGCGTCGGACGAGGGCGTCTACCACTGCGAGGCGTCCAACGGCAACGGAACCGCCTTCTCGGAGAAAGTCCGCCTGGAACAAACATGTAACCCGACGCCGGAACTTGTCACTTTGACGCTCGTGACGTCTTTGCAGGGATCCACTACTTTCCGAAGGAGGCGCCCGAGGAGGTGAAGGTGGAGCTGGGCGACGCGTACAGCCGCAATTGCACGCCGCCCGAGTCGAACCCCAAGGCGAGGGTCTACTGGATCTTCAAGGGCGACGAGGAGGGTTCGTTTGAGTCGATCAACAGCTCGCACATCAGTACGAACGAAGAGGTAGGAGTGAAGTCCAGAGAGGAGGGCTTGTCCAGGCCGCTGCAGAAGCTGAAAGCACAACTACAGTAGCCCTGAATCTTAGGGGCAGATTTAAACCCAATGAATCTCGAAAGAAAAGGGTGTATGGTCAAGGGCCCCCAGCCTAAATTCGGACTGCAAAAACCGGCATTTGCATGACGTTAATCATAACCTGATAACATTAGCCCTATAAATGACAATCAGGGTGTTCCAGCGCTGTCGCTTTGAGCCTATTCCAAGACGGAAATTTTAATCCGAAAAGTTTATCGAAAACCCATCAGACACTTGGAAAAAATGCACTCTTGACATTGACCTTGAAATCATGGGCTTTGCTCCTTATCTCGACGGACATGGGGTCTAACAGCGGGTTAGAAACCGACTCGGCAATCAATTTCCGCCTTGCCGCCTGGCACTGCTTGAGTTTTTTCCCACCTTCTAAGGAAACTACCCGTCTAGACACCGGACCTAGACATGCCTTCTGTCTGCTGCACCCCGCCTTATCTCCATCCAAGACGTCCAGGGATACCTTGCACATATAAAAACCGCAAAAATCAATTCCCCGTTTTCGCATATATCGATCCTTCCTGAATCTCTTGAGAAGCATTTACCTCCTCCCTGTCCCTCTTGAGTAAACAAGTTCTTCCCGGGCGCTTACAGACACTCGCTCGCCGCCCTAATCGTGGCTCATTTGATTCTCGTTCCATGTTCGACTTCAGCGAACCTTGAAGGGTGCGATTAATGCCAAATTATCGACAGATGTTTTCGCTCCGAATTTCCCCTTTTGCTCTGGACAGGCGCAATCGACATTCAATTCGAAGGTCTCTATGGACGAGCGTAGGCAGGAAGGAAAAAGGGTTGTTTCAATGGACCATGTTTGAACAGTTGACTGTCAAAAGGAGGCCAGAGGAGTCAGATTCCGGTTTTAGGATGAAACATGGCGAGACCTTCTTTAAACAAACATGGTTTTAAACATAATAGGCCAGCCGTTTTGTTACAAAACACTAAGTTTGCCGCACTTAATCATTTACCAAACATTTACCATGTGAGCAAAGTGATAAAAGGTATTAGGATGCCATATCTACTTAAATGTAGAGACCTCTAATTTTTTAAGCCCATTTCCCTGTTTATAAGTAGACCCTAGTCCACCCAAAGGATTCCAAATACACTTTGTACGAACAGGCGACTTATACTACATATGATTATTCAGCAAATTAGGGTTAGGTGTACAAGTAGTGTATACCTGTCCAATTTGATTCTTATAAGGTACCTCTAAAAGGAGTCCCACGTCATGGCCTCTGTTTTCCCGCCATCCTTGCCCCTCCCCTCCCCCTGCTTAGCCCCAGGCACCTCGCGCATCCCAAAGATGCGGCGACGAGCATGCTACTGGCCGCTGCAAATGCCGTCGTTGTTGTTGTTGCGCGCATGGGAGGTTGCGCGTAGTTACAGAGTGCACAGAGGCGGTCCGCGGCGGCGGGCGAGTGGGAGAGTGCTGCCACACGCCGCCGCGGAGGCCGCGAGAAGGTTCTTGCCGGAGTTCTGTTTGATCTCGCTGCCGCAGCCGCCGCCGCCGCTCTATGAAACTCCGTCGGCGACAGCTGCCCCCCTGCTCGCTCTGTTGCTACTGATACTGCCGGGGCCCTCAAAACGCGTCTCCACGGGGTCTTCCAGGCCAATTACGGGTCCCCCTGTTTATAGTACGGCTTGTTTATTTTTGTGCGCCTTCAGCTATGCAGCCGTCTGCCCAAGCAGCTGCTGCTGCGGCTCCAAGGCCAAACTTGAGGGCCTGGACAGCCCTGCTCTGGCTCTGTGTGCTGCTGTCGGTGAGTTACGTTTCTTCCGTTTAGGGCACCATCTTTTTTCATTACGTAAAAGACACCGATTTCAAGCCGAACCTCTACTACACGTGCACCGCCGAGAACGTCAAGCTCAAGGACTACAAGTTCGGCAGCCAGTTCAGGCTGGACGTGACGAAGAACCGTCGGAGGGCCCGTGGGTTTCCCGTGCTTCTCGGCCCCAGATGACCCCTCCGTTTCAGTGAACACCGTCGTGCCCCCGTCGGAACAGTACGTGAACCAGAGCGCGCCCGTGGCCCTGAACGGACACATCCACAAACTCTCCTGCTTCTTCAGCGGCTTGTAAGTGCTCCACGGCCTGCTCAAGTGATTTCCGCGACAGGCTGTAATGCGCCCGTTTTATGGCCTCTGTCCCTGCCTCCTCGTGGAGGACATTTCCTTCCCACCCGCATCATTTATTGATGGACACCAGTGGAGTTCGTGTAGAAACGTTCCGTCCTGCATCGATTTTCGCCAAAATTAGGCCAAAAACTCGTTTGCACCGAAACGACGACTCTGTTGTTTATTAATTGAGAACCGCGCGCGCCCCTGCGAGCAATAACGGATTGCGGTCGAACGCCGCAGCCTCCGGCGGCGGTCATCGCCTTGGCAACGTCCAGGGAGAGCGCGGTGACCCGAGAATCCGGCGAACCGGACTTCTCCGCTACGTGAGGCGCGCGTTCCAGCTAATTGAGGGATTGGAGTGGAAGAAGTGGGACGGACATGATTGGGGAAATGGGATAATCGAAACACAAATTTGGTCACCAGAATAGATTTTCCCACGAAAAATGACGTCCTCCTCTGGGACTCGAACCCTGATGTTCAGGATCAGGGGCAAAGGTCTTCCCAGTAGGCTACGAGCAAAAAAAGGGTGAACTACTCATAATGTGATTAAGGAATGACCCTCTCAGGAAAAAATTCCTTATTTTTCATATTTTTTGGAAAACGCATCGTATTTGTATTGGGGGGAAAACTATGATTTGTTTCTTTTAGAAAATTTGCTTAGAAAATCTGCGTATTCACCTTCTTATCGAGATCTCGGGTTTCTGGCTTCATTGGTCCGTTCGAATTCCAGCTTTGAAAGAAACTCCTTCATCCCTTATCCCTACCAAATGTGAGACTCTGAGTAATCACTGGTGTAACCCCTAATCTTGCACAGGAAATCTTGTGAAACCCCCACTCAATCGAACCCTTTCCAGCCCTGAACCAAAGCCCAAGTGGTACCACAATGGCAAGGAGATCTCCGAAGACAACACCGACGGCTTCATGTTCGAAGCGTTCGGCAAGACCCTCGTCTTCAACGTGTCCATGGCCAAACAGGGCAAGTACGACTGCAAATTCCCGACGCACGCGGATATCGATCGAAGTTTCCAAGTCATCGTGGAATGTAAGTGATGTCGCCTGTTTTGGAGCGTTTTTGCGTCGCGCCCTCAGCTTTTGAAACTTTCCTAATTATCGACGCTCCCCGAAGAGCCGACGGGCCATTGTCTCAGATTTGGCGCGCCTCACTGCACTTGCCAGCGGGCTAATCGATGCGCATGCCTATAAACACAGACTAGAGAGAGAAGGAGATGTCCCCGTCTAATGGGCTTTCTTGCAGCTGCCCCGTATTGGCCCGAAGGTCCCCCGCCCAACACCAACACCAGCGAGGGAGAGACGGTGACGTTCAACTGCCAGACCAGTGGCAAGCCCATGCCCACGGTCACGTTCTACAAGAATGGAGTCGGTAAGTGGATCAAGGAGGGAGGAAGATGGATAGACCGGAGAAAGGATTAAAGAGTGAAAAAAAAGCAAAATACAAGTCCAAGGCTATGGTCATTGTCACCCCTTGATCTTCCTTCTTCCATTGAATCTGTTTGACTAACCTAATGCCTCTCTTCAGCCATGCTGAAGCCGGAGCCCGGCAAGAACTGGGTCATCGACGGCTCAAAGCTGACCATCTACGACGTCAAGAAGGGCATGCACGGCAGCGGAGATAACGCCGTCTACCAGTGCAAGGCGGAGAACAAACACGGCTACTTGTGGACGAACTTCTATCTCAACTTGCTCGGTAAGTGCTTTCCAATAGGAGCTAGGTACTTAAACTCAAAGGATTTGAGGGCTGCTATTTGATCCAAAGTACCATGGTAAAAAATGGGGTAAACTAGGCAAAACTATAGAAAATCACCTCCCTTCAGCTACTTAAGACCGATTTATGGTCCGCATTTATTGTTCCTATTCTCTTTATCCGCATTTAAAGGTGTATTTTGAGCATCAATGGAGACAGTAGGCAACTTTGGGCAGTAGGACCCTTACCCCCTCCCACTTCACTCCGCATGGCCTTGTTCCTGCTCGGATATAGGGAACTGTTGGCGCGCGCTCAGAAGTGTTTGTGTGTCATGTTGCATTCACGGCGGATTATTTGTTCGTCGTCGCCGACGGCGCAGGTGAACGAAGAACAATTATGCGCACCCACTCCAAGGGTGGCGTTTGCATCGATTCGAGTTGTCGCCGCACACCTTTTAAGCGAATGCGAACCGGTGCGCGCAAAACGCGAATTAGGGACGAGCCGGCAATTATTCGACGATCGAGCGAGGGAGAGGAAAAGGGAGATGATTAATGGAGTCGGGAAAAATCGGAGCAGCGCGTTAATGCAACACTTAATTGCGCTCGCATCGATTTTGGCAATTTTTTGACGGAGGAGGATCTGAAGTGGGTTGGATCCTTGGCGACAAAGAAAGGGTGGGATAATGGGGAATTCTGGGCAAACACTGTTTCAAAGGGGCTGAGTATGAGGACGAAGGCTATGGTTTTAGTACTCTACAGGGTGCTCTTTAGGGGTTTTGTTCTTGAGGAAAAAACAGTGAATACAACGCAGTAACTGTTGTATAAACTCTAGAATATAGAGAATGAAGGTTCCGGACCCTAAAACCACCCCTTTCAGCCTTTAAACCCCAACTCCTCAGCGACTCCGGCGAAGTGGAAGCCGTCGAAGGAAAGCCTTTCACCCTGGAATGCAAGTTCTTCGCTTCTCCCGTGGCCAACGTCACCTGGGAGGCTCCACCGCTCCTCGGAACACCGCATACCGTAATCCCCGTCGACGCTCACGGAGTTGGACGACTGTCCATTGCCGGTAAGCCTCCTTCTCGCCTGAACCTCTAGCCTGTATTCCACTCAGAAGTGACCATGGACAGCGAAGGAGAGTACGTATGCATTGGAACCAACAAGTACGGAAGAGCGGAAGGAACGTCGAAGTTAGTCGTTCGCAAGCCAACCCGTCTCCCTCCCGATGACCACAAGGAGCGCGTGATAGTCGCCGGAAAGCCTCTGGAGCTGGAGTGCAATGCCGAGCACGACTCGCACCTGGAAGTGACCTACGAGTGGCTGGTGGACCAGAAGCCCATCCCCGAGAGATTGATGAGCGACGAGCACTACAAGATCACGGAGAAGAACTCGCTGATTATCACAAGGCCGTCGATGTACGACACCGCCGAGTACACGTGCATTGCCAAGACGAAGCTCGACGAAACGAGGAGGACGCAGAAGCTGAGGATCAAGGGTGAGTCCTTATGGAAGGGATTTATACGGGGATCAGTGGTTGTCGTAGTGCTGTGAAGGTTCAGATTATATCGGAGCTGGTTATATATAGCCCCACAATCTTAGAATTTAAAGCACAAACGTTATCTAATTGCATTATCGATCTAGAAGAGCTAATCTGAAAATGCTCTACGTCGCTGTCACCCTGTGAGCAAAGAGAGATTCGTTCATATCAACCCTAAGCTTCCCAGTTGATCTTTAAGGAGACATTCCCAGCTTTTCTTTTCATTTCCAAAAACTTCATTCCCTTTTCATTCCCATGATTGTTGGCCACCCTAGAACCCCTTGACTTCCCCCCTTCAGATGTGCCCAACCCGGTCCACTCCGCCTACATCAAGGACTGCGACCCACACAACCTCGTAGCCGCCATCTACATCGAGCACATGGAGGGCGCCAACCTCATCGAACCCATCAAGGAGGTGTGGATCCAGTACATCTCGGACCCCGACGTCGACGAACATGCCTGGAAGACACTGCCCATCGAGTTCTTGGCGCAGAACCACGAACGCGTCGAGGGGGACAGCCGCATCGTCAGCGGAGAGATCGTCGTCTCCATCAAGCCGTTCTCCAGAGTAGGGCTACTGGTCTCGAGGCGCAGAATTCAGACCCCACATTCCAGGACCAATACCGCGTCTTCGCTCGCAACAACGTGGGCGACAGCTCGCCCCGGCGGGTCCAAGGCAGCTGCACCGCTCCTGCCAAGGAGCCCTTCATGAACCCCACGGAAGTGAGAGTCCAAGGCTCCCAGCCCGACAACCTCATCGTCTACTGGAAACCTCTCGACCGTAGGGACTGGAACGGACCTAACGTCGTCTACGACGTCATGTACCAGCACGGGGACGTGTCTCGTGGCGGCACATGGACCAACATCAGTGGCATCCGGCCGGACTCTGACCACGTCACCATCGATCTGCCCGACGACAAGGCCTACGAGGCGTACAATGTTCAAGTAGGTTCATCTTCGATGCAGCAAAAGCCCTAGCTGATCATTTTGAATCATTTATCGGTGCTGTGCCCCAGCCCACCCTTATATAAGAAGATTTAAAATGTGAAACCTTGACTTGACTTTCTAAGTTGGCCCACTTGGTACTTACCCATACTTTAAACAACTGTATACAAATCTACTCACCTTATGTTCAGGTCGTTGCCCGCAACGATGAGGGTATGTCGAAGGTGCGGCCGAAGATCGTGGAAGGACGCACGGGCGAGGGAGATCCAGGAGTGACACCTGAAGGATTCCGCGTAACGAACGTTGGAAGGACGACGGCCGAGTTTCACTGGAAGCCCGTTGATCCGTCGCTGGTCAGTGGGAACTTCGTTGGATACAAGGTGAGTCTAAAGCGAAACACTATAAGGAGTCCGTAGCCCACTTAAAACCATAAATTTTGCACATCGCAACAAGATATCAGAAAACGTGACGTAACGAGATAGGGATGTTTGGCTACGGTACATCTATGGTATCGATATTAAGATAAAAACAGATCAAGTGCCTATCCCACTGTCTCATAAAGCTTCTTATTCCTTAAAGCGGCTTCTAACCTCACATATAGACTTTATTGATGCAGTCTTGACCTCACTCGCCCCATTGCTTTCGCCGTGAACCACTTTTCACTTTGGCGACCAAAACAAACTGGTTTCCATCTAACATCTGCTCTTCGGACTTAAAGCCCCTTGATTTGGTTGTTTGTGGAACGAAACGACGTCTGACGCAAGCTAACCTATAGGGAGGGTAATTTGTCACACATGATTGACTCGTTGCGCCGTGGTTAACAAGTAGACAAAGAGAAGGAGTCAATCCATATGTACATAGCTGAAGGGAGCATGCAAAAGAGAAGAGAATGGGTCTGGAGCCTGGCTATAGAAACTTCGGATAAAGAAGCAAAAAAGGGAAGTGGTCAATGAGCTCCAGATAAATCAAAGCCCGGCGCCATCAGGGGAAGCAAAACAGGGTCTGCTTTAGCTCGCTTAGAATATGGACCCCCCTATAATCAGAGACAAGTAGAAGAACAGCTTGGACCTATCGTGTTCAGATCACCCACTGGCACGAGGACGAAGGCGATGACTACGACGACATCAACGAAGAGCAGACGCTTCCGAGGAGGAGAAGGGCCACGCACCGCGCGGAACGCGACATCTCCGCCGTGTCCGACCTCCCATCCACGAACCGCAAGACCATCGTCTTCAGCAAGGACGTCAACTCGGGCATCGTGTCAGGACTCAAGCCTAACACCATCAACTACGCGCAGATCTCGGTCATCAACGGGCAGAACGAGGGACCTCCCACGGAGCCCATCTCGTTCCGCATGGACGAAGGAGGTAAGCCTAACAAAGTTAATAGGGTTTGAGATGCCTGAACCAAAAAATCTAAAGTCCACCCCTATCCTGCTCCTTCCAGTGCCCACTCCTGTGCGGAAGCTCGGTGCCTACCCGATGAACAATCGGTCCCCCGCAGAAAAAGGAGTCATCGTCGTGAGGTGGAGCAGGCCGCGAAATGTAAACGGCAAACTGAAGCACTACACCGTACAGCGCTGCTCAGCGGTAAGAGTCCCGGAACGGCCGGAAGTGCTCATAAATTTCCTTTTTAGGACGACAATCGCTGCCTTCCAGCCGTGGAAGTGTCCGCCAAGGAGAATCAGTTGCGGTTGCACGGACTGGACCACGACCGTGACTACCGTATTAAGGTGGTAGCGCACACGTCCGCCGGCGAGGGAACTCCGAACTCGGTCGACGCGCACACTCTTCCGGCAAGCATGGTAGCTGACTGTAAGTCATGCTAAGAAGTTGTTAGAAATTGGGATGGGGAGGACGAGTTTCTAAGTAGCAAGAGCTTTGCTTCGCGGGATTTGCCTCGAAGCGTCTTAGAGAGCAGCTTGACCTTCTTGGCCCAACCAGCAGCGTCAGAAGAGGTCCAAAAAACTGAGAAACATCCACAATTCTGTTCGTCAACCTAAAACAGGCAAAAGAGCCTTTGATAGAACTTTTTCTAGGCTTCCCAGGATAAAATAGAAAGTTTATCGCTTGTTAGAATGGATAAGATGAAACCCACCTTAAACGAATGGAGATCTACATCCCTAAGGAAGATCCAGGCCAAGAATAGCGATAAAAAGCTGGCTTTGCCTCGTAGCGTCGTAGAGCCAGCCTAGCATCAGGCCCAACCAACAGCACCAGAAGCATTAGGCCCATTTAATAAGCAACACTATGTCGCGCGGCATTCATTCCGACGGTCTCAGCTGTGGCGCCGATAATCGGATAATAACTAGCTAGGCGGTCCACTAGAGGCAGCCCAGGTCGCCGCCCATTTCGGCGCTGGGGCTGTCACCACCACCGCGGCCACAATTTATAGTGTTCCTCCTTCTGGCACTGGTGGCAGTGCTCACGCTTCTGCGCCCCAAAAATGACGGCCTTTCACACATTGCTCCTCTTCCTACCGCTGCTGCTTGCAGTGGAGCCAGAAGTGCCGAACCTGCTGGAGAGTGGCATCGGCGATGACCACATCAACGTCACCTTCTTGCCCGGAGAGTTCAACCGAGACGCAAACCGGCCCGTCGGGAACTCGCACTACGTCAAGTACCGTGCCGAGGGCGAGGAGGACTGGCAGGTGGCGAAGCCCGAAGCCGACAAGCTGGACGTGAGTGTGGCGGACCTGGAACCGGGCACCAAGTACGAGATGGCCGTGGTCTCCGTACAGCAAGACGCAAGTGGAGTGACGCGCGAAACGCCCTCGAGAATCCACCACATCTCCACCACGGGCTACGGTAGGTACTCGAGCGGATCGGCTGTTTTGAACGACGTTGTTTAGGCACTCGGTCGGCGCGTCTCTGGTGGATCCTCTTAATAATCGCGTTGATTATTCTCCTTCTTTGTATCCTCTGCTGCGTGTGTGCGCTCGCGCGGCAGAGGGGCGCCAAGTACCCCGTGTCGGAGAAGGAGCGGCAGCAGGGCCGCGAACGCATTTTGCCCACGGGCCGCACATTTGGTGAATATGCAAAATCGTAAGTTTGTTTATTCTAAGGGACGGAAGGGAGTGGACTGTGGCGAAGACGAAAACAAGACAAAACAAGACGATATGCTCCTCCTTCTTGCGCTGAGGCTTACAGTAACCTTAAGATGATGGCTGGTAATGTTTAGATACCGAGTAGTGCTCGCAAACTAGGTATTCAAATCTTATTGGTTTCACAGCGATCATGAATGTTAAATCCTCGAACTATCCTGGAAAGGACGAGTGAAGTAACATTCAAATTTGGAGATCGGGGAGCCTAATACCGTCATTGTGAACGCTGAATTCCCTCATTGAGGCACCTAAATGTTGAGGCCCTAAATCTTTGCTCAGTGCTGGTCTCCATCAAACGGAACCACGAAGAAACTTTGCAAGAGGACATAGATTGATGGTGCCAAATCATGCAAAAAATCCATCCAAAGATATGTCCCCCAGGGGCCTAGTTACTCCCGCCCCTCTTTGCCGACCCTGATTAAAAAGCGGTTCCCCCTCTCCGTCCCTGCAAATAATTTGACTCAACGGACGCACAGCCCTAGTTTTACGATCTTGTTCCCATCGACACTTTTGGCCCTTTGTGCCTTCGAGAGCGAAGATCACAGTCGGCAAACAGTCGCCCCAACGTCTGGGTGTGTTCAAAGCGTCGCCGGAAATTGGTAGCGCCCTCTAGGGGGCACACCGCCCAAATGAGTTTCGGCCCCCTCCTGCGCCACATTCAACGGGTCTCAAAAGATTTTTCCGTTCATTCTTTCGTCTCTAATTGTTTACATCTTGCAGCGAAGACGACGAGAAGCGCTCGTTGACCGGGCAGAGCAAAGCGGAGTCGGAGACGGACTCCATGGCCGAGTATGGCGACACCGACCCGGGAAGGTTTACGGAAGACGGCTCGTTCATCGGTCAGTGAGGGCGAGTGGGAGGAGGCGTTAAACGGTGTCCCTTTCAGGTCAGTACGTTCCGAACAAAACGCTGGTCAGCGCCAACGACAAACCCGAGAAGGGCAGCTCATCAACATTCGTGTGATTCTCGCCGCGTCTTTCAAAGATTGTTTCGCTTCTTGAAGTCCCCAGAGTCTAGTTTTGTGCGACCCCTGCCCCCTACCCTCCCACTTCCCTATGCCTGCGAGCCTCGCGTTTGGTGGCGAGTGTCTCCGTGATTTATTGACGTATTTTTGTATATACTGTGACAAACAATACACCTTGGAGAATCTACATCTTTGTTGTTGTTTACGCCGCTTAGCGCCGTCGTCTCGTAGCCGTAGACGACGGCGACTACCGTACTACTACTGCCTTACCGACACTTTCGTACGACACTTTCGCCCTTCCTGCTTTTGTAGAACCAACTGCCGCGCGAGTCCCACGCCCCGGGGCCGCTCGTCCCTCTTTTCACTTTTCTGATCTCAACCGTTTTTGAACCAGTTCGTTGCGATGTGTTTCCGTGTCTATCATCGTTGTTTTGTCAAACCGGTAACTGACTCTGACCATTGCCACTGATGCCTCCCGCGCGTCTGCTGAAGCTGCTTTCCTCGAGGCCAAATGTGATGATTCATTTGTACAATAATTTTATCGCTTCTTTCATTCGGAATGAACAAATGTCTTCGAAATTTGTCCCGCCCCTCCGCTCCAGACCCGTCCGCATTGTTTGTGTACTTGTTGAATCGACATTATAATAAATTATTATGAATATCATACCGGGTTGTCCCATGCTACTAGCACTTCCCTGTAACCAATAAATCTCTGCATCATGATTTTATCATCGGATAATCATAATCATTTTGGTGAAACCAAAAGTGACATTCTCTGGCGAGATGTTAGATCTTCACGCCTCCAATCACACCGTTGAGGGCGTCCAATCCAACGTTGCCAAGGTTGAGTCCTCCGGCCACTAAAGAAGACCTCAGAACAAGACGGGTGGAAAGAGAACTTACGAGCTCCGAGGAGAGAGCCGACGAGGTGAAGAAGTACGCCGACGAGGGTGAGCAGGTTGCCGACGGTGAGTCCAAGCCCTCCGAGGGTGGCGTTGAGTCCGGGATTGGCGACTCCGAGGCCGAGACTCGTCAAGAGGTTGTTGAGGAGGTTGTTCTCAGCAGA
>JADLIF010002165.1:0-12910 GCA_016648015.1 Steinernema khuongi | reverse complement strand
TCGGCGAACCTCTTCCGGCTTAGGCCTGCACTTAGACCTGATGCTTAGCTTTTTAAGTTTGCATCTGCGAATTTCTGCCAGCTTCGGCATTGCGAGCGTCAGCACATCTGCCGCTTCGGCGAACCTCTTACAGCTTAGGCCTTCTGTCATTCCTGATGCTCAGCTTCTTAAGTCTGCATCCGCGCATTTCTGCTAGCTTCGGCGAACCTCATGCAACCCCGACGGATGCCGGCCCCCCCCATAGGGGCCGGCCGAGCCCCGCGAAGCGGGGCGAGTCGGGGAACGCGCGAAGCGCGTTTCACGCAACTGCCAACCCCCACGCACGAGCCCCGCGAAGCGGGGCGAGCGGCCCGCCGCAGGCGCGAGGCTGCTACGCAGCCTCGTTGCAAAATCCGAGCAAGCACTTCACAATGTCCAACCTGAATGTCACTTTATCGGAGCAGATCCAACTGTTCAAGGAAATAAGGAGCTTTACGAGAAAATCGGAACGTTTCATCCCTATGCTATTGGTAATAGCAACGGAGTTGTTGAATCAGTGGTCATTAACGGTAAGAAAATTTGCAGCGGTGTCTTTTCAACTTTAAATTACAGGTTTTGACGGTAAGTACCGCAAGGCAAATTTAACTACAATGGAATTTGTGAAATTTATCAAGGAATACGTCAATGAGACACTAGTAGATAACTTGTTCCTCGATGCGGAGTACGCTGAATATGGTTTGTTCGGATACTTTTTGAAAGGTGGAAATCTGGATACTGCCGGAATTGTTATCTGCCAAGTCAATATCGAGATTCATAAGCTGAACGAACAGCAAAAGGAGGAGTTCGCCAGTTTCCTGAAAAAGTTACTCGAAGAAAAACGATATTCCGTGTTCAAAGTCTTCAAAGTGGATATTTGGGAGCACAATCGTGTAATCCTCATTAACTACGAACAAAATCAATGTGTGGAGCGCTATCTATCTTTGAAGGACGGTGTTCTTCATCTTTGAATAAACATGGTGCTTTGTTATTCTGAATGATTGAGGATTTATCGTTATCACATTTAGAAGTTCTACAACACTCACAACTCATGATTCCAACAATGCTGCCCACATAAGCGAAAACACCAATATTTTTCCATAGATCCTGGACTACCGTAGAATTCATGTTTTTCCTTTCTACAGTTCTGTTTCCCGATATTTGTCAATTCAAAACATACTCTGTGAATCCTGTTTTCCGCGCGAGAAAAAAAGACATCGATCTTATCTTCTACTGACGGCATTAGAGCAAATTACACAGCGCCCAATCTTATCAAAAGAACGGGTTTTCGACACCTACCAATCTTTTAACTGTCTCTTAAAAGAAGTTCCTGGAGAAGTTTCCCGTTGTTTAAAACCGATATCAACGAAGGGGGCCAACATCCTAAATTCCATTATTTTTCTTTTATGGTCGACACCTTTGACGGACGACCTTACAAGCTTGTAATGCGTTTCACTTATTTTCATTGTGACGTACGATATATATTCTGAATCTGAGTTGGACTGGGTTTCTCTTTCTCTTTTTCGGTTATTCAGTGGGAACACTAAATATCGATGCGTTGTTTATTGCTACCACGTTTGATTGATGCCGTGCGAATCAGAATGCACGTCCTGAAAAGCATTTCTGTCGGGGTTAACAAGCAAACCGGTTTCACAGCGCACAGGAAGGCATGAATACGGGTTTTTGCACACCCAGGGTTATCAAGGAAACGAGAAGATGATAGTTTTGCTTTCCGTCAGTCGATGTTTGTAGTGCTTTAATAATACTGTTTCACATAATAAATTTTTACTAAGTGATGGCTGTCTGTCAAGATGTTCTATGATCTTTGTCACCCATAAGCACATCAGGGCTGTCATCATGATAACCCTGATGTTTTCCGACATCGTAATAACGGGTATCTTGTTTGGGAGCTTTGAATTACAGTAAGGAACGTTCCAGTACCAAAACAACATTTTTGTGAAGGGCGTGTTATAACTACCATTAGTTATGATTACGTATAAGGCCCTTCGAGCCAATTAAGTTTCGCCATTTCTGTCATGGCGTTGCGGAAGGTACTCTGTATACCTTGCCGTAAATAGTAAAAAAGTGAGCCAAATGTATAGCTTCCATAAAAAAGGCGGTTTGATATGCCCTGATTGAATGGGATCAATGCCGTAATATGCATAAGGATCAGTTTGAAATCAGTTCTGCAATTCATTACGATTTCCAGATCGCCCGTATCCCGATTGCTATAGCTACAGAACATGAAGACTCAACGTCAGCCTCATACCCCTAGGAATGTCCTCGTCACTGGAGGCTGTGGCTTTATCGGATCGAATTTCATAAACTACATTTTCGATCGGTGGCCCACTGCTCGGTAAGCTAACATGCTTGGTTTGTTTCATGTAACAGCACTGGTGTAGATTCGTCAATGTGGACAAGCTCGTGGTGGGTTCCAGCGAGGAAAATATTCTCGAGAGCATTCGCTCGTCCGACCGATACGCATTTGTGAAGGAAACTATTCTTAACGAGCGGGCCATTACGGGCATCCTCAAATCTTGCCACATCGATACCGTAATCCACTTCGCCGCCATCACCCACGTCGACGAGTCGTACACGGACAGGATGGGAACGGTCCAGGAGAACGTCATGTCCACGACAGCACTGTTGGAAGCCATGAATTCGGGGACGAAAGTGAAGAGATTTGTCCATATAAGCACAGGTATAGTGACGCTGACGATGCTTACATTCACTATCACGGTGTCAGATGAGGTCTACGGAGATTCGATAGATGATGACAAGCCGAAGACGGAGGAATCTCTCCCCAATCCTACGAACCCATACTCGGCCAGCAAGGCAGCATGTGAGAACATAGTCCGCTGCTATTGGGTAAGTCAGCCAAGTTTATAACATTCCACTGCCTGATTCCAGCACTCCTATAAGCTCCCGTACGTAATGGTGCGCATGAACAACGTCTACGGACCCCGTCAAGCCACGTCGAAGCTGATCCCAAAGTTTGCCATGTTGGCGCTGGAAGGCAAGCCGTACACCCTCATGGGAGGCGGAGAGCACTGTCGCTCGTGGATGTTCGTCGACGATTGCGCCGAGGCGATCCGTCGTGTCACGGAGCACGGCCGACTGGGGGAGATCTACAACATCGGCACAGCCTTCGAGAAAAGCAACCTCTCGCTCACAGAGATGATCCACGACACAATCGCCAAGATGACGGGGAGAGACAAGCAACCGATGGAGTTGGCGCCTATTGCGGACCGACCTTACAACGACCGGCGCTATAACATCGACTTCTCGAAGATTCTCAGGGAGATGCAATGGCAGTGTACTACACCTTTCGACGAAAGCATGCACCGAACCCTACAGTACTATGTAGAACTATTCGAAACGGAGAAGGAAAACAGCATCACTCGCAAAAATTCTGCTGTTCGTGCAACCAGTTAAACCCTAAGTTGTTTGATTTGTTTATAATACATTCACTTACTTTGTGTAGGACTCTCGGTCACGGAGAGAACACTTAACACGTAGATAGACAGTGTGGACAACGGATTTACTGATTATGACTGCTATGATTGATGACGCAAATGTCACGATAAAATAAGACCAACGATAGATTTGCCGAAAACACAGGAGATGGTAAATAACAACAAGATCCAGTTTTGAGCCGTGGAGAACCCACCGGCTCGCTGAGATCGCCGATAATGTTTTGATGGATACTCTGTTTTTGGTAGAAGGTAGATTTACCAAAAGGAGAAGGCGCTCAAAAACTTGAAAACAGGATTGTGCCGTACTACCAGTCTATATCACCGTGTACACTGGTAAATTTAGGAAAAGGAAAAAGGCAAGATAAGAAGTGTCGTGAGGAATTATTTCGGTGATGTCCCTCGCCTCCATAGCCGAATACATTTTTGCTTTCGTATTACCTTTACCTTCGCATTACCCAGATAACGGCATACGGATTCAAAAACACACTGGTGGTCAGGAATAAAGCAGGCACGAAATCTGTTTCCTTGAAGGTGTTTATTAAGACGAGCTTCTGTAACTTTACTAAAGTATTTTCGTGCTAAGTTTATCACTCTGTAGTGTACTCTTGCCCTTGATAAGCTTGCCGTTTACCAAAGCTGGTGGCGTTCTTCCTCCGACTCCGATTTCTCGCACCCTCTCCGTATGGCAACAACTTCGTCTTGGAATAGATTGGTTTTAAATGAGATTACCGGCTCATGAGCACAGACAACATCCGCTAAGCTGGAAAGCTTCTCCAGCCAGCTCACTTCAGCTGTCACCCTCAAACGTCAATGTGACTCTGTAATATGGCTGGATTACTCGCGAAGTTCATTATCTCTCCATTTTCGCCATTAATTACACTTTCCCGCACAGAAAAATCATTTTCAGTGCAGACTTCTGCGAACACTGTCCCCAAATCATTTTGGAATTATGGGCGCCGCATCCTCTAGGGAACGCTGGGAAATGGATCCGCCGCCGACGTGGAAATTATGATTTGTTATGGTGGCGAGGGACAGCACCGTAAGAATTCTTCGGAATGCTCATTATTATCCGAGCGGGTGCAATCTATATGTAAATCAACGGCACCCTCAACAACACCTCCGCCTATCCTCATATGAGCGATTACGGTAGCGTCGTAGATGGCGATTTGACGACCGAATTTGTTTTTGATGCGTGAAATATTTCTCGCCTGTTGATTGATACGCCACCCCGCGGCGAGAGGCGTCATGAAACCTAGCTCGTTTGCATAATTTTCTGAGAAATGGCTCAAGGTCATATGAGTTGTGGAATGGGCCATGCTCTTCATCGCGGCTAAATGGTCATTGTCTTTACGGCACATAGGGATCCTTGTTCTTTACCCTTCCATGGGTAGGAAACACAAAACGGATTGCTGCTGAAATGTCGTTAGAACGGATTTTATTTGGTGCCAAATTGGGGATTTCGAATAGGACACTAGAGGATTGCTGAAAGCCGGCCGAATCTTTTATTCCGGCCAAACAGTGTGCATGCTACTTCATCGTGCAAATAATAAAAGTGCCACAATGGAAGCAGTATGTCAATTAAAAGAAATGTAATATCCAAGGTATAGTACACCGCATTTTTGTAGTGAAATAAACCCAAGCACAAAACAGGAGAACTTTAGAACAAGCAACAACCTTTTTTACCAGGCAGTAGTTGTATTAATTTGCCCGCAAAATCTAAGAAACTCCAATTATTTCAGTCGTCATCGCGACCTCCCACCGTTTGGTACAAGGCGGCGCGCCTACAGTAAACCGACCCCACCCGGTGAACTTGTGACTCCTCGCGCCCTTCGCAGCGTCATGTTGCGCATCCGCTGGCCAAATATGGTAATCCGATCATGGACCTACCGATTTGTGCCAATTGGGATCGCCGCACTGTCTTCTGCGCGCGCGTCTTAATTACCATGCGAAACAATAAAACCGTCGACAGCGACGTGGGTAGCTGACATCTGTTGAGTTGTCACGTCGTCGAGGATTATGGCGAACCTTCTTATTTTTGCTAATTATTACTTGTTGCGCCGAGAACGCGGACGACTCCAATTGAGTCGATCCAATCTGTCCCTGTCCCGTTGAAATTCAAGAGATTACATGGCATCTGCTGCCCACTCGTAAAGAACATCTTATGATCTGTTTTTGTCTCTGTGTCCTGCGCGCCCTCAAGCTAACAACAAGCTTTACGATCGCACGCAACAACACACTCCGGCGCGTCCCTTGCCAGCCACCTAATACGGTCATGATTTCGCGCACTCGAGGTGCGCAATATTTGTTTGCGCGCCGGAGTGAGCGAGCACCTGGCGGACGAGTGCGCGGCACCGCCATTAGGAAGCAAAATGGGCCCACGGAAATCCGAGCCGAACGGCACTGCCTGGGGCAAATCAAATATCATTCGATATAGGACGCAGATCTAATATTAATCACAAAATTGTGTGCACACGCGAGAGGCGCATCCTGTCCGAGCTATGCATGCCTAACGACTTGTCCGTTCTTGCCGAAAATCGCAACACTTCTCCCAAAGAAGGGCCGGAAACACTTGGTAGTGGGTCTTTCCGCAGCACCGTGATTTGTTGTTTGCGCTAGCGGTAGCCGACGTTGGATAGGCCAAATCAAAGCGGACAGATGGTCACTTTCTCGGCGCGATAAGAGCGCTTCGCACAGGTGGCTCGTGCCGCTTGTTCAACGGTGGCTGATAAGAGCTTGGTAATTCGATGTAGAGGTCCTGCGAACGGTGCACACGTATTTATGCACGACCGTGATTTACGGCGGTTGTAAACGTATAGGTTGCTACTGTAGCTACTAGTATGTTAATATGGATAACCTAGATTTGTGAGGGTATGTCCTAACGCGTATTTTTATATACATATCTGTACCACTCGTTCTGCTTTTTTTAAGGTCACATTGTCTGTTTATGTGAAAATCCTCAAAAGCCGTTTCAGAATGCCCATAAACTGCTTCCGATGTTCGAGCCCATAAATAACATATGTAATCCCGCAAATTTGAAATCGTAAACGTTCGCCACCCGACGAGATTAATTACGTTCCAACGTGTCACTTTCTTGTCCTCACATTTTCGGCCATTTTTCACAGCTTGCCCGTGAGTAGGAGGAGTTCGGCCCGAGGCCAGGCTCTCTTCAACTAGTGGCCCTAGCGGCCCTGTCCTTTGAGGGAGGGCGGGGCGTGCCGTCGTTGGCGGTGTCGTCGGAAGCGCCACACAAACTGCGAAGTGATTTCCGGCTGCGCGGACGACTTCTGATTTGCCCTTCTTCGTCCATTAAGTAATTCCCTTTTTTAGACCACTACTCGATGGATGTGCTCGCACAAAAGAGTACGGTAGTGGCGCACCAGTCGTCACCGGCGACCGGAATGAAATCGACCGCATATACGGTAGACCAATTATTGCAATCGCCGTCGAGCAAGTCGACACCTTCGAGCGAGTCACCTGTGGAGGTGGATGCGCAAATGACTCCACCGCTGGCGGCAATGCTGGCAGCGCAGCAGAAGATGTTGATGTTCCAACAATGTAAGTGGAAATGCGAGAGCAGTGGGAACAAATATTAAAGAATTCTACGGGCTCTGGATAGGGTTACGATTTTGGTTTGAAGGCTGCTGTCACAACGTGCAGTGTCCCGATTTTTAAATTTAGCGTCATTCGATCATTCTTCTCAACGCATTTCCACGTTATGCTGGCTATATTTCAGTTTCTTCGGGGATTAAACTGTCACTATTGTACCTGTGTAACAAACATTATTTGCGACGTTTAGATGAGAGCTTCCTTTCAGACTGTTGTACTTCAAAATCGTAGTTTGACTGCTAGGCATTTTCCACCAGATTCCATTAAACAGTTAAGCAGGCCCCGTCGTTGTCGTCTATCTAAATTCTGAAACCACGTAAAATTTCGAGCATGTCTTTGGTTGCACTGCAAGAAACATGCACTTCTTTTTAATACACATCTTTTCAATTTTAAAATTCTTATAAGCGCCCACACTACGAAAAGCAGTCGCGCATACCACCGTATCATCGCCCTCATTTCGAAATGCATTCCCTAAATTCACAAATCAGCTACCGCCTCGCTGTCCACGATTGCCGCGCTGGCGCGGGGGACGACTCACGCGAGCTGCTTGACTCTTAATTTGAATCGGGCGTTGTCTTTTGGGATTCACTCGTTCGCTGGCGCATATGCGCGCGCAATTACGACCATATTGGGCACTGCCAACCACTGCCGCTGTCCCCACCGGCTCTGGTTGGCTGAGTTCTCGAGCGGAAACACGAAATCATCACTCAAATGCAAATCATCGTCCGACGTAAATTATGCAGATTCGATTAGCGTTTCACTTTTGACGTCCCTCCGGATGCGCTTCGTGTCCTTCTCCACCCATAAACAAAAAGGCAATCTAGTCGGTGCGGCTTGGAACTCATTCCAAGTTGACGCATGATTTCACAGGCACGGGGACGCAAAAACAATCTGCCAAAGTGGTTTCTCATCTTACTGTAGCTCATTTTGCAGTGGCCTCAATGCGACCGCCCATAAATCTGTTCAATCTGCCCAATCAGAGCGCCTCCGTCCACTCATGGCCGATGCAGCCGCCCTCGTCCCTGTGGAGCCCTACCGTGAACGTCAAGCAGATGACATTCAATTTTATGGCGTTTCAAAGGCTTCAGGCTATGGAAGGATTGAGAATAAATGAGAAATCAGACGTGCCGGTATACTTTAATCCGCCGAAGGAGGAAGAACCGAAATCGTGCAATCCTGACAGTGTGTCTTGTCAGAAATGCAACAAAACATTTAGCAACGCCGCATCTCTTGAGGTAACCAAATGCAAATTAGATAAAAGTAATGAAAATCCCTTTAGCAACACACGGCTCAGCATGTCAGCAGTGAAAAGCAGTTCGAGTGCAAGCAGTGTGGCAAGACGTTCAAAAGGAGTTCAACCTTAAGCACTCACCTGCTAATACACAGCGACACAAGACCTTATCCTTGCGAGTACTGCGGAAAGCGGTTTCACCAGAAATCGGACATGAAGAAGCACACGTATATCCATACGGGTAAGCGCCAGTCCCACCCGCGTTGCGTTCGGCGGTGCTGAACTTCTTCGCGCACATCAATCACACGTCCAGCCGTTGTATTAAATCCGCAAAGCGGCACTGTTTAATTATTTACATGTCGACGGATTGATGTATTTTCGTCTGACTTGTCCAAGTCGTCTGCCCACCCTACAACAGTCCATCGCGTTCGCGTAAGCTCAATTTTCGACCAAACCCTCGTGACGGGTCATAAATCTGACGGCGTTCGCGAATTATGACCGATGAACACGAAAATGAAAGCGCAATAGATTAATTCATCGCGGACGGTTGTCCGGTGGGACACTCTGGCTTAGCGCTATGCGGCCATCACCGAAAGGAGCAATCCGCGCGCGGACAGGCGCGACGAGAAATTAATTGGAAGCTCAGCTTGCTACAAATTAATGAAATCCGTAAGGGGGATTTGAGGGATTTTTTGCTCTGTTCGTGCGATGTAAGGCATGGTGATGAAAAAACGGGGATCTTAGCTAATGAAATTGGCAAGTTCCATTGCCTTAGATGCAACAATTTCTATGTAAATTTGAGAAATACAAAGGCACTATTCCCATTCTTAGATTTTTGTGTTTATAGGAGAAAAACCACACAAATGTACCGTTTGTGGAAAAGCCTTCTCTCAGTCGTCCAATCTGATCACGCATACAAGGAAACACACTGGATACAAGCCATTTGCTTGTGAGATCTGCGGTCGAACCTTCCAAAGAAAGGTGGACAGAAGAAGGCATACTGAAACGCACCATGCAGGCCAATATCCTGCAGGGACTTTTCCAAATTCAGGTAAAATCGTCTTTTTTTTTGTTATCCTAGCAAGTAAATTACATTTAGATCTGCTTCGACAAAATAGCAATTATAAGGTAGAAGACGAAAAGCCTGTGGACATCTTGTCAAGATTTGGGTTTCCACTCAATCAAGCGCCTGTAAAATTAGAAGAAGCGTTAAATCTGAGCTCCAAATCATGATAACGGTACAATGCTTATGCGCATGCAACTCCTTTCCCCAGTCCGATCATTTATTAATTCCCCACCAGTCGTCCTCCCCATATCAGCTTCGTGTACATGGTTTTAAGAAGTGAAGAGAGAGTGCTCTAGGAATAAATCGTCATGATCTCGTTTGGAATTCATACAAAAACAATCCCGAATGCATGTCGGCGCATCCCGATAGTTGTTCGCAGTGTCCACAGCATTGTTCTCGATGCATTCTTGATGAGAATGGCTGAAGTTGCGTGCTGATTAACCCTTGATTTGTGGAGTCGCGTGCTCTCCGACGAACTGTAGTATTCTGACACCGCATGTCCTAGATATTGATGCTCTGCTGAAGAACCCGAATTTTTCAGGTACGTACATTGGTGAGGGAAACATGACTGTTTTTGCAAGCAGCAGCACAATGTTCTTACACTCACACACCATGTATCGTGCTGAGAATCTCACATGGACACTTGTTCCTTGACTCGAAAATGGTATTGCCGAATGATGAGTGAACCACGTTGGCTTGGATCCATGAAGACGCGAGTAAAATTACTGAATGGTTGGCGTGTATGCATTGGATACCATTATATTTACCATCGATTAGAATGGGTTTGTACGAAAAACATTTCACTGCTGCAAAAGAAAGGTAAAATAAACTTGAAGGTTGCAGGAGAAACATTTCACTATTAAAACGAAAATGAAACGAACTTGAGGGTTTTAAAGGAAACATTCCTCTATTAAAACCGAGTGCGGTACAATTACAAAGGTTGTTAAACGGTACTAGAGCTTCGTTCGCGAAACATGCCGAGTGATAAGTGCCGAGGTAAATTCTGAATAAGGAAAACAACAGCAACATGGGAGAAAGGACCAGCGCGGTAACTGGTTTTCATTGCAAAATTAAACTTTCAAACTTATTAACCATTTATTTATTCACAATTCACAATGTTTACAAAGTGACCCGTTTTCAATGTAACCACCAGATAGTTGTGAAAAATTTAACCACCCGATATAGTGATAGTGGTCTTCTGCAAATAATACATTTTTATATGGAACTATGTTCTTATTCAAGAAAGTTCAGTAGAGAGGCTCATTTGTTCCAGCATTGTAATGTTACTAGCAGACGGCTTTGCGTAAGCCTTTTTGCAATTTCTAATTAAAGTTTGCGTTGTCACAAGAGATTAATATAATCTGATTTGTCAATCCGTCACCGTGTTCTCGGCGCTAATTAATCCCATTTTCCCGTTTCCCTCTTCTGCAGATATCCCATCCATCGTCGCGGCGGAGTCACAGTAGAATTAATCCCGATGGCGATGTGTGACGTTCGTGGGTTCGGCATAGCTAGAGTTTAAAGGGAAAGTGCGAAATAGGAATGATTCTCTTGTACAACCCGTAGTCTATATTTTGACCGCATTTATGAGAGGCACTTTGATCGAAGCGTGCAGCGTGCCAATGCAAATACATACGTTGTCATTTTACGCTTAATAAGATCAAGGTATTGAAGTGTAGATAAGTTAACGAGCTCCACTTCTGACGAAGACAAAAAGACAGGGCGGGATATAAGAATAGGTCCGACCCTGTTTTCCGGATCAAAACATAAGGCCGTTGGTAGAGCTAGCGAAAATAATTTCCTCAATGACATTCGCTATTATTCACTTTATGAGCAAGTTAATCATTCAGTCAACAGTTGCACAAAGGAATACCATTCAGCAAATCGAGAGATTTTGCACTTACAATCGCGTTATACAAGAGCACAAACTCAAAATATCTTAAATAGCAATGCAATGTGAGTTAAATATCTATGATTTATTCAATAGCAAAAAGTGTTGACCAATGATGACTGATTTTTCCTTTTAGTCATGCAATCGGGTAATCCATTCCCACGTGTCACGCTATAATGAATCTAAACGCAAACGCAATAATCGAAAAATAGTCGGAAATGCGTTGGCGACACAAGGAGGCGTGCCATCAAATTGTACCTGTCTAAGCGTACTTAAGCTCTAATCTGCTTTGTGAAGTAAGTGAGCCGAGCCATTCCGCTATGTTTCATATTGTTCTATCATCTACTGATTTCGACCTGAACGTTAAGCAGAAGATGGCTCGTCAAAGAAGTGTGAAGTTGTCTTCAACGCAGGCCGTTCGCAGTCGATGTTCCTTCAAGCGCAAAACCAGCCGCGATCAGATATTGCAGCAGACCGTAGCGATCCCACATCCTTTGCAGTGATGATTCGTTGGAGCGAACGCAGCAAAATTATGTCGACAATCGTTGCGTCAAAGTGCTACGACATGCATATTTGTTTACTCAACAAGTTGATTGTATTAAATGGAGTTGTGTAACAGGAGTGTTGAAGTGTCTGCTTTGGAAGCTCGCGTTACTTCTCGGTCTGAAGACCGCTGCATCACGGTGCTGTTAGATTTTTTTGCAGACATGTCGACGGATTGCAGGTGGGTTGGTCTGCACGTTTTCTTTGCTCTTTTCAATCTTTATGTCCAGCAACTGTATCTGCTTCTGGCGACGCTGGCAAGATATCCAGCTGGCGGTCGTGAGGTACAGGCAGATACTATGCGTCGTCTGCTGCGAGACCTTGTGATTTCTCATGCTCAAATGTCTGTATGTAAAAATATATGTATGTAAAAATTGTATGTAAAATTGTAAAAACATCCCAAGGTAAAAACATCCCAGGTAAAAACATCCCAAGGCAAAAACATCCCAGGAAAAAAAATCCCAATGTAAAAACATCCCAGGTAAAAACATCCCAGGTAAAAAGATCCCAAGGTAAAAACATCCCAAGTAAACATATCCCAAGCAACAAGAACGAATTTACAGTAGTACAGAGTACAGACAACAACCAACCAAACGAACGTCAACTTTTGAGCCTGTCGTGCTTCCGCCGATGCAAACCGCGGGCTTCTCCTCACATCTCTAGATGCCAATGCCGTTGCACTTCGCGCACTTCCAGATGCCGATGCCGGTGGTTCATCTTCCTCATCATCCACTTCATCGATTTCGAACATATGTTCTTGTGACGTATGGGCGTCACCGGGTGCTTGCAGAGACGTTATAACTTTTCTGGAGCAGTTGAAGGCTTGGTGACCTTGATTATGCGTTCTTCAGCCTGTGAGCTGTTAACAAGGCGCTGTTTGGGTTGTTCACTTCTCAGGAATAGCTTGTCGCCTTGGATGCCTTGTGTCCCGAATAACCTTTAAGAACAGGCCTAACTGAATAGTAAAGGTCCCCAACTGTCACACTCCGAATGAAACGAAATGGGGTGCAATTGAAATCCTTTTGGGAGTACATTAATATGCCGTAGACATTATCGGCCCAAATTTTGATTTGACATAAAAC
>JADLIF010002163.1:0-28495 GCA_016648015.1 Steinernema khuongi | reverse complement strand
GATCGAAGTCGAGGCTGTGTGTGAACCCTGACTACGGGTTCGTCTGCTGGCTGAATTCGATCTCGAATCCTCCTGAGTGCTACGTGTACTTGCTCAAGTTTAGTACTGACAGCGACACCCCTACGTCGGTCCTTCACTCAAGGCTGGTGCTGCCCAAGCCGACCAATGTGGGCAACGCCTACGCCGACTTCAGGTATTTAGTCTGTGGAGGCTGAGACTATAGGTCATGTGTACTTTTAGACTCTCTATAGACAACACGATCTTCGGAAGGATTCCGCCCCATTCGCAGCCAATCTTCCACAGCTACAAGTCCAAGAACTCGGGATACCTCCACTACGGACTGATGCTACGGCCCCTCAATTACCAAGAAGGAGTCCGCTACCCGACCATCCATCACGTGTACGGAGGACCCGGCGTGCAGCTGGTCAGGAACTGTTGGTCCACGTGGATCCAGTTCCTGAAGTACACCAGTGTGGACTTCTGCGTGATCATAGTGGATGGCCGGGGCTCGGCGAACCGAGGGATCAACTTCGAGAAGCCCATCAAGCACGGAATGGTAGGACTAAGGCACAAGTCACTAACTCCTGCAATCTTCAGGGGACAGTCGAAGTAGCCGATCAAGTGGAGGGTCTTCTTGAGATGGCCCAGCACTTCCAGTGCATCGATCTCAACCGGGTGGGCGTCTCTGGGTGGTCCTATGGTGGATATATGGCCTTGATGCTCCTGGCCAACCACCCATCGCTCTATCGCTGCAGCGTGGCGGGCGGCGCCGTCGTCGACTGGAGGCTCTACGACACCTGCTACACGGAGAGGTACATGGGCCTGCCCGACGAAGTGGGCACTGACGTGTACGCCTATTCATCCTTCATCGCCCAAGTCGCTAAGCTGCCCGACGAGTGCGTTCTTCTTGGATTTCTTGACAATAACCTACTTCAGGACAGGACGACTCTTGATAGTCCACGGCTTCATGGACGAAAACGTCCATTTCCACCACACTGAGAAGCTGCTGGAGGCACTGACGAAGGCAGGGAAGCATTATCAACTCCTGGTACGGAACCTTTGGAGACTATTTGTGACTTGATACTTCAGCTATTTCCCTCGGAACATCACGGAATTCGTCAGTCCACTGCCGGGGAGTACTTGGACGCGAACGTCATCCTCTTCCTTAAGAAGGCGTTACAGGACTGACCGATAGCCTCTAATGAACATACCTGTAGATTCGCCTTAATAAAATTCTTTTGTCCCTTAAAACATTATCCGCATAGTCACCATCTTCTACAGGATCCACTCGAGGCGCTCGAGAGCCACTTGTCCTCTGCGGCCAGGGTCAGGGCGATGGACCGGAAGGAGCTATACAGGAAACTGCTTGAGATAGGCTTCTATGAGCTCCATAGGGCGACGCACTGCACAATTGCTTACCACCAAGAGGTTAGGAACGTAGCGGAGGAGGTCGGGAAGCCACTGGGAGTCGGTCAGCCGTATCGAAGATTCTTTAGCAACAGTGACGGAGTTGAGCTTACAGTGGATGGGGTGGCGTGCTTATATGGTGTTCAGGGATGGCCCTTGTGGATAAAGGTGAGCGATTGAAGGAGAGTCCATTGTTGATAAGGATAAATAAAGATTCATGTGAAACTTATCGGGTCTACATACTCATAACTTCAGGGTTTGCTCTTCGGGAAGAGTAAGCCCGTTTTTCGCGTAGGGGGTTCAGCTATTCCATCGGAGGCCACAACTTTGTGCATTTCAGTCGACTGCCGTCCGTATCCGGATTAGATGAAAGTATGTTCCATCCTAAACCTTCTCTCCACTACGTTGTGACATATTCAGGGCCCGAAAGGTCCTTGTGGGTTCGAGTGTTCAGCTTGCGTAAGTCTCGCGTCGTTGGAGGGAGGGTTGTTCGGAGGTGACGCGCGCTGACTGGCGATGTATCCGCCTGTCCTTGTGTTTGCCTCACAGTGGTGGTCATTGAGCGCGCTCGAGAGGACCATCGAAAAGACCGCGTCGGACAAGTCGTCGCCACTCGCCTCCGTTCAGCCAGATGCTCGCCACCGGCGACTATGCCGATTGATCCATGCGCCTCCTCCTTGGAATCCTCGCCTCGCTGACCGTCGGCCTCTCGGCCTCTTGTCCCCAGCCGGACGTGCCCGAAAACGCCCATGTCATCTTCGGGCACCTGCCGCCCTATGAGCCGGGTACGGTAGCCAAGTACTCGTGTGCCGTCGGCTTCGAGCGGCTGGGCGTCGAGGAGCGCTTCTGCCAGGAGAACGGCTCCTGGAGCCAGGCGGCGCCTCTTTGCGCCGTCGACGTCGCCGTGGACCGTGTCGCCGAGGCTTCCTCAGGCAGCGCTCCAGTGGCTCCGATCCGCTCGGGAGGCTCCGCGGAGTGCTTCCTCTCGGACGCGGCTCCCAACTCCTGGTGGCGCGTCTCCCTACTTGGAGCCTTCGCCGTTCGTGGCCTCGGAATCCGTCTCGGCCGACTCGGCTCCCCTATCGCAGAAGTAGTGCTTGAGACGGCGGAGGGAGGCACGCGTCGTTGCAACGTCTCCGGAGCCAACTTTGAGCTGGAGACGCTTCTGGAGTGCGCCCTCGACGACGTCGTCTCCGTGCTCCTGAAGGCGGAACGCCGGCTCCATCTCTGCTCCGCCCGTGTCTTCGCCATCGACGCATGTAGGTTCCTTTCCTTGGGCTTGGAATCCTCCTCCTCCCATCTTTGACGTGATCCATCAGTCGATTTTCTAGTCGACCCGGCCTCCATTCCAATCCGAAGCTCTTTCTAAAGAATCGGACCCCTGATATTAGTCCTTACTGCTTCTCTTCGTATTTGAATCCGACTTATACTTGAGCCTACGATCTAAACGCGTCATCCTTTCCTCGGAAAGACAGGATTACAGTTCGCTATTTTCCTCAAATCTTGGATCGAATCACAGAATCAGGGCTTCTGACCTGAGGGAACCTCAAAGCATCTCGCTTTCGGCTAATTGGCGGGGCGTCTTCGGTTTCCCCGAAGTGTGCAAACAACTAATAACAATGTTTGTCCCCTCTTCACCCTATCCGGAACCGTTTCAGTGTCCCATTGGCAATGCGGCCAGTCGGCGCTGGAGATCCTGACCGTACACGGGGACCGCTGCTTCGTCTCCTCCCGGGCCGAGCGCCTGGACTGGGTCTCTGCTCAGAAGCGCTGCTTGGACGTCGGCGGCTCCCTTCCACTGCGCCTCGGGAACGACTCCACACGCGCCCTCAAGGCCGCACTCTCCGCCGTGCCCCGGAACCCCTCCTTCTACTGGATCGGCCTCATGGGCTCCGAGAACGGTTGGAGCTGGGTCGACGGGGACCGACTCGACGCGCGGAACCAGGTTCGTGCTCCTTGTCGAATTTCTGTTTGGATGGGACGTCACTCGAGTGACCCGAGGTGCGACTTGTTTGCCCAGGGATTTCCGCACGATTTGGCGGCGTTTTTTGGGGCCGCAAATGAGGAAGCGAAGGAGATGCTGGCGGAAGCTCGGCCGCAGGGTCACGTATAAGAATCTTAAACTTTCCTGAAAGCCAAATTTCGCTTAAAAAGGATGCTGTAAGAACAGAAGTTCAGGACTGGAGCGAGTCGCCACCGCCCACCCCGAAGGAGGACGAGACTCCACTGGCGGCGGTACTTGGCCGTCCCGTCGGCTGGAAGTGGATGACAGCCGCGCAGAGCGTGTGGAACTCCTGGATCTGTGAGACAAGTAGGTGCCAAGGCCGAGCCCTCCAACAGAGCCTTCCAGAGCCGAAGTTCTGCACGAGTCCCGGAGTAGGCGCGCGAGGGAAGGTCGCCTTCTCCAGCCAGAGCTACACCATCGGCACTTCCGCCTTCTACTCGTGCGACCGAGGCTACCGTATCCGAGGCTCGTCGAAGCGCCAGTGTCTTCCTTCGGGTCGCTGGTCGCACTCGATCCCCTCCTGCGAGCGTGAGTCCCACCTTCTTGAGTCATCGTGAATCCTCGATCCAGCCATCGACTGCGGAGGCCTCGGCGAAGTGCTTGGCGGCAGAATCGTCCTCCTCAACGGGACGACGACCTTCGACTCCGTCGCCGAGCTCCGCTGCGCTCGCGGCTTCGAGTTCGACGTCGACGGCCCTCCTTCTCGGAGAAGCTGCACCGCGGACGGCCTCTGGTCCGGCAGAGAGCCGCAATGCAAAGGTGAGCTTCTTGTGAGCGCCTTCGCTGGGCTAGTCTCTCCTTAAGATCGCATCATAGAGGTCCCACGGGGATAAGAGTTGGAAGGCAATCCATGACGCTGATTTAGAGATCGACTGCGGTCCTCCTCCACAATCCTTCAAGGCGCTCGTCCACTTCTCCGAGACGAGTTTCAAGTCCTCGGCGATCTACGCTTGTGACGAGAACACACGGATGGTCGGACACGCGAAGATCTTCTGCTCAGAGTCCAAAACTTGGCAACCTTCACCGCCCGTGTGTTACGGTACTCGAATACCTGAATCTTTGACACTTCTGACCTCCGATTCCAGACCTTTCCCAGCTCTCGAGTAGTTCCTCCGAAGTGAACATCATCCTCATGCTGATCGTCCTCTTCCTCCTCCTTCTCCTGATCGCGCTAGGCGTCATCGCCACACGTGGAGGATTCCGCTCCATCAGGGTGCTCCACTCGAAGTGGACGAAGCCGGACCTGCCTCAGGCGCCTCTCGTGTACGCGACGCCCTCCACACAGGCCCCGGGCTCCCTCATCTACTACGCGCCCAGCCACCTCGGGATTGGGACTGCGTCCACAGTGACCACCACCAGCGGGGGATCGGTGGTCCCGCCAGGTCTTGTCCCGATGACACAGATGGAGGTCCCCGCCCACCTCATCCATCTCCAGAAGCTGCCCAACGGCAACTTTACAGTCACGGTGCCCGCGATCCGTTCTCAGCGGCCGGCGATTCCGCTCTCCTTGAACCCGGTGGCTCGGAAGCACAACGTCGTGAGTCCAACCCCGAGCCAGATCCTCTACTCG
Organism: Steinernema khuongi; assembly: GCA_016648015.1. Lineage (NCBI taxonomy): Eukaryota > Metazoa > Nematoda > Chromadorea > Rhabditida > Steinernematidae > Steinernema > Steinernema khuongi. The sequence continues at coordinate 23,513 of JADLIF010002163.1, read as the reverse complement.
TTCGACCACGAACCTCTCTACGACACTCCTCCGGAGAACATCTACGAGGAACTCACGCAACACACCATGTGCTGAAGCTCTGTGGAAAGACATATACCTGTTTACTGATGTCACAAAACTTCTAATAATTACTGCGATCACCTATTAACTGTAATATATAACCTAAGTGATGTATAAAGGCAACGAAGTGATTCTAAACGAGTTGGGGCTCATTTCTCTTTAGCTATGTGGCTAGAATTGGATATAATCCTGAAAAGAACCGATATGGGAAAGATCCAGCTCTTGGAATTCTTCGTTTGCCAGTGAGGTGATAACGACAGAATTCATTTGTAACTGATTAGGGTGCAGATAAGCTGCTGCTTGAGAGGGTCAGAGCAGTGAAACGTGGGGGGCTGAAGTTAAGCAAAAAGATCCAGCAGTCGCAATCATAAGAAGAGTTGGAGGGGCCGCTGAAGTGAGAACCGACAAATTCGGAACTCCGCTCGTTATCGTCCTCGGGATCGGAAGGTTATAAAAGAAGGCCCAACCGAGAACCGACAAGATAAGTGCCTCAAGAAGGCAAGCGAGATGAGACGAGCCGCCGTGCAAGACAGACGTCTCGAGAGCAAACTAGGCCGCCCGTTTTGGGCGTGCAAAGCGGTCCTTTCGGGCGCTATCACGCCAGCCGAGCAGCTGCTGGCCATGTCGCCGACGGGGTGACAAAAGCGGGCGCATCGAGCGTCGTCACTAATGGCACGAGTAGCATCGTCTCCCCTGAACGCGCACGCTCCCACGTCGACGTGACAGTGCGCCGTCGTCTGTCTCCCGCCTTTGCGTCTTTGTCTCGTCCTTCCGTCTCGGATTCGACTCGCTCTCGGCACGATCTCCACTCGTGCCTTCAGAAGGCGTCGTCTGTCTGCGAGACGTTGCTGTCTCGTCTTGGTCGAGTCTCGTCTCGCTGTGCCGCATGTCGCGTTCCATTTAGATTCCGACACGTCGATTGTATCACTTAACGCCATCGCAGAAGACTTTCTGTTTTCCGGAGGGAATCCACCCTCGGGCGGTTTTCCTCCCGCATATTCGGCGCGTTCTGCAGTGGTCGTGTCGGCGCGCGCGAATGACCTCCTTCGGCGACCAAATAAATTCGCCCTTTGCTCTTTTTCCTGCCATCTTATGGATATGTCTTTGTTGTCGACGCCTGTTGCATTTCCCCTTTCTTTCCGAGGGTGGCGCTGCACTCTCTTATTCCCAGTGCGAGCCTCTGCCATCACGCGGCCTTAGCCTTCCCATCGTTTTGATTTTGTTGCCTTCTGCAGGTTAAGCTATGATGTCAGCCGACCGAGCCACCAAGTCGGGATTTGCCCTGGAGGCGCAGCAGAAGGTCCACAGCAAGTACGATGAAGGCCTCGCCAATCAGCTTCTTACGTGGATCGCGCACATCACCGAGGAAATGATGGACACCACCGGGTCCGTGGAGAACTTTGTGCAACTTCTCAAGGACGGAACTCTTCTATGCAAGTACGTTTACAATCGCTGACAAATTAGGGCGATTAAAGATTTAAAAGTGGATTAAATAATGTGTTTTATAGGCTCGCCAATGCCCTGTCCCCCGGATCAGTCAAGAAGGTCAACCAGAGCAAGATGGCGTTCAAGCAAATGGAAAACATCTCGTTCTTCCTTCAATTCGCCGAGAAGCACGTCACGAAGTCCGAGCTCTTCCAGACGGTCGACTTGTATGAAGGTAAGCCATAATGAATGGAAGCTTCTATTATGGTGCCACAATGTTTAGAACAGGACCCTAACGCCGTTCTGATCTGCCTGAGCTCACTTGCCCGTAAGTCCGAGAAACTCTTTGGAAAGCCTGGTCTTGGTATGTGCACCACTTTGTCCACTCTTCTATTCTGAGCTCGTTAAGGTCCCAAGGAAGCCACCGGAGAGAAGCGGCAGTGGACTGAAGAGCAATTGCGTGCTGGAGACAGCATCATCGGATTGCAGATGGGCTCGAACAAAGGAGCGAATGCCTCTGGTATCAATATGGGAAATACCCGACATATGTAACGTGTTGTACTGCCACCTTCTTTTGTTTTTATAACATCTGCCTTCTGATAGCGTTTCGATTGTAAATTTCTACCTAATAAGCATTTAGTTTTCTTGATTGTGTTCGCACGATTGTCTCTTAATCTGCATTCAAGGTGAGTTCGGGACGGTTCTTCCCGCGCGTGAAGGACATTGTGTTAGACAAGTGGCGGCAGGTAACTTTAGCTTAGGAGAAAGCCGAGATCGACGTGTTATTTGCTTAATAGGTGCCGACAATACGCTTTGTTGGCGCGCACGGGCTTAGCGCGGGACAGGAGGCGGCACAGATTTGATTCCCAAAGGTCTCCCGCATCAAAGCTGGCCCGAGTGCGGGTGGCGACGGTCCCTCGCCGCGACATTAGCTGGTAATGGCTGCTTGTAGCGAGAAGAAGTTGTACGAGGGATTAACGAAAGCGACGAGACGCGGAGAGAACAGTTTGTTTGCGAGGCATTGAGGCGTAGAGTTACGATCCACTCGCGAGGATACTGTAAATAAACGGAGGACGGCGCCGTTGCCGCTCAATTATAAGGCGCCGATGAGGCGATTACGGTAGCCGGGGCCAGTGGCCTCCAGCCAATTAATTGGATTGGCGGAAAGTTTGAAGCTGTGGAGTCGTTTTTGCACCGCTAATTGGAGAATTGAGTTTTTGCGCGCCGCCACGGGGCCCCCCGCCGGGCGTTTTGAGAAAGTTGCGATCATCTGAGAAATTTATTCGACAGAGAAGACAGAGAGCGTTAAAGATCTGATTCCTTTGGTTCTAGGCTGCTTTGTACAGAAGAGGCTTCTTCAGAGGAGACAGGGGCTCGACTGGCCACTAGAAGAGTCCGCGGAGCTGAGGGAGCGCGCCGCCACAGGTACTTCAGTGTCCGCCGGCTCCTCCGAGCCGTCCGTCTTCACGCGCTTCTGCTTCGTTCTCCGGTTCTGGAACCAGACCTTCACCTGAAATGCGACCGTTTAGCCGATTCGAACTAGTGTGAATGGCTCGAGCGAGACATGTCTAATAGTGTCTGGTGCCAATGTCTAGTGTCTGGCACACCTGGCGGATTGGCCCCTTCCAGCAAATGATCCAATTAGGCGAACGGGTTCAATTACCTCGTGTTGCCGTCAACGTCGCCGCGATTCTGCTCACGCCGTTGGCAAACAAAAACAGATTTCGCGCGGGTTGAGTTACACGTCCTAATGGGGCGATCTAGCCAAGAAGGTCCTACCTGCGTCTCCGTGAGGGCCAGCTTCGACGCGAGCTGCTTGCGTTCGTTGCCGATCACGTAGTGGTTGCTCTCGAACGCCTTCTCGAGGTGCACGAGCTGCGACGGCGAGAACGCCGTCCGGATCCGCTTGTTCTTCCGCAGGGGTTGCAGGAACAGAGAGCTGGGCGTCTCTCCTGAAACATGGGGATTAAGGGGTCCGGAGCGCGGAACTTACCCAGCTGAGTGGAGGAGGACTGGTGAAGCAGTTCGATCCAGTTCTGAGACCAGAAGCGCTGCTGGAGGGAGCCCGAGTCCATGGAGCTCGTGAGGAAGGGGTTCGCGCACGCCATCTGAAATTCGAATTTGGAAGACGCGAAATTAATTTGTCGTTAAGCAAATTGGATGTTACAATAATTCGGAGGAGAATCGGGGCGATTGCGTGTGGTTGAAGGGGGCAATTAACAGGGCGCGAGGCGATCAGCAGCACGCGAATGAGCTTTCGCGGCCCTGGCGAACGAGCCTACCTGGACGTGCGGGAAGAGGACGTCGAAGTAGGAGAGCGTCTGCTGGCTGCTGGCGGGGTCCTGGGGCCGGGTGCTCGTGACGGGCGTGGAAACGGTAGCCACTTCGGACTCGTCCGCCTCGGAGCCGACGCCGGAAACGGAGGGCTCCGGCGAGGAGGCCGGCTTCTGGTCGGAAGGCGCCACGAGCAGCTTCTCGACGGTGAAATTAGCCGCCATCATTAGAAGCGAAGAGGTGAATAGTCTCCGGAGCTGCCGTAGTCGGGGAGGGGGAGGCGCCCTGGGGGCGGAGCCGGCACGGAGCCAGCCGATTGGCCGGAGACGGTAGCGCCGAGAGGGCAAACACGGAGGCAGCTTCGAGGCCCCGAGGGACGAGGTCAGATCAGTGTGCTTGCAGAAGCGATCGGGATCGGTTAACACGGCTCTTGACACTTCGGGCGTTGATCCCCAACACAAACACGGCGATGGCTACGCGGGCGCACGATGGGAGACCGCGGCCAATTAGCAACTGAATCGTTAATGTCCGCCTCGTGCGGTCTTCGCTCACGGTTTACTGATTTGTTATTCCCACAAAACGTTTCCAATTGTTTTGAATTTCGTTTCCGAGCCGCAAGACAGCAGAGTGTCTAGTAGACACCACTCTTCAGTCTGATACAGACCAGTTAGCAGTCTAGTAGACATATTTTGCAGCCTTCCTCAATGGACGACGGTCGCCGGCCAGCGAGTCGGCCGACGGTCGAACGGAAAAGGAAAATACTGAAAAGTGCAACAAGACATAAAGTGCACTAGACAGTACTTTGCAGCCCTGCAGCGTTGTTTAACGTTTAATTACGTGGCGGTTTTTGTTCGGCGGGCCGATCGCATACCCAACCCGGGTAATTGGCTCAAATATGCAGATTTATTCCGTGCAAAAATGTGCTCTGTTTTGAATACTTAAAATTCATTATTTTCAGTTTCGAACAGACTTAAAACACTTTTCAACATCTTCCAGAAGCAATGCCATTGCACCGACAGACCCCGAAAAGTGCAACAGACTGTCTGCTAGACACCACTTTGCAGCCTGCTTCATTAGGCAACGATCCTCGCTTGACGATCCGGTCGACGGCTCGTCTCCGTTCCCAGCCTGGGTAATTGGCACCGTTGCCCGGGGGTCGAAGGCCCTTCCCAGTGAGGTGTTTAGCTCCTCTAAATGTGGCGGAGAATCGCAAATCACCGGTTGTTCGAGGCGATTCGACACGCAAATTATAGGAAAGACGCTCGTCCTTAAGGGGAAGCGGCGCTGATAATGTGCCCAGCGTCCGAGCGTCGGCGCCCCTAATGAAACCAAATGCTAATTTATCATAAATAATCAACAAGGTAATAAATTAAGGGCAGGTAACAATAAACGTCGCTAAAGCCTCGTAATTCCGTTACCACTTATGTACAGAAAAGTGCTGCAATGCGCCTGCGCCGACTAGAAACCCAGAGTATGTCCCGACGGAAGGCATCAATTTCCGCAGCCACCCGTTGCTACCCGTCCACGACTACTTGAGCGCGCCGTCCTTCTTGTCCGTCTCCTTCGCTTGCTCTTCCACCTTCTCGGCCTGCTCTTGCTCCTTCACCTTCTCGGCCTGCGCTTGCTCCTTTACCTTCTCGGCTTGTTCTTGCTCCTTGTGCTCATTGTGCATCTGGTTTAGCCGATCGACAATGTGCTTCTGCTCCTCGATGATCTTGTGCTGTTGGATCTGCTGGATCTTCATGGCCTCTAGAAGCTTCTCTGCCTCCTCGCCCTTCTCCTCGATGAGCGTCTTCTCGGCCAGTTCCGCCACCTTCTGCGACATATTGATGTTCGCCTCGAAGAGGGAGTTCTCTGCTTGCGCCTCTGCCAGGATATCCTTTTCCTGGGGGACTTTGGGAATTATGGCGTCGACAACGTGGGATTCTTGTTTCTGATGGAGCGTCGCCCAAGTGCTGCCAACGAGGATGCAAACTCCAATTACAAGGCAGACCTAAAGGTACGGTAGTCTCAGAAAGATCGGAGGTGAAGGCACTTACCTTGGCTGCAATGTGGACTGACGAGTTCTTGGATGTCACTGGGACCACGCGCATGAACATGAGCGCAGGAAGGACGATCGTGACGAGGGACCCGATGAGGGATCCGGTGAGCCCCAACACAAATTCGACTAAAAGCTACCGTAATCACAGTGCGAATTGACGACACAAACCATTTGGGATCAGAATTGCCAGAATCAAGTTGACGGTGAGGATCCCAAAAGTATACAAGTAGAAGGACATGCGTGGTATGGATGTAGAGGCAAATTCTCTGACTCCCTAAATGTGATCTCAAGGATTACTGATACCTCAAAGTTAAGCTTACGGATTCCACAAGCAGATTGTGAAGGGCGTTTCTAGTAGGGAAGAGCATCAGTGGAACACTGACCGCGACTGAGAGCATAAAGGCAACTTTCATCAGCTGCGTAAGGAAGGACGAAGGAAGGTAAAGTAGGATGTCCCCGTGGAGTTTCGGATGGTGGCTGTAGGCGATGTAGCCGAAGGTGCCGACGGCGGCGTACATCATGGAGCAGAGATTAACGGCGCCTCCTACCACGTAATCTATTTTCCAGGGCGCGGCTTTAGGAATACAATCCGCGACACAGAAGATTTGCATTTGACAGCTCAGAGCCATGGCTATGATGGGGAGGCTGAAATGGAATCTTAGCTCAAAGATACAATAAAAACACTCACGATGTCAGCACGCCTTCTGTGCGCCACCAAACGATATCTTGCGTCCATCGTTCGTCGAAGATTCTCGGTAGGCAGTTGAGTAGCATCTTCGCCACGAAGCAGAAGTAGAATACTACCGTAACCGAGCTGACCACCGAGAGGCTGTCCAAGTTCCGGAGAAGCGATAACGGCACGACGACGCAGAGCACGACGACAATCATCACAAGGATTCGCAGTCGCTGAGTGGGTGCTTGTAGTTGGAGGTAGTCGGCGACGACGTCAGGGCCGATGTCCCCGATGACCACAAGGAAGGCCATGATGGAGGACATCAGGTACAGGAGGATGGCGATCTCAGTCAGTTTCCGTCCGTGGTGGCCAAATGTGTGCATTGCGAGTGCTTCATAGCTTTTCCTCCTAAAGATTACTTGGGATTAGAGGATAATGCAAGGCATGGGAGGAATTTGATTCGAGTATTCGGGCAAACGGAGGCAGTAAAGTAAGGAACGTAAATAAAGAACATCCCTGAACGGAGTGGGACGGAAAGAAAACCAACCTTGAAACATGCGCGCCCTTGTAGAGCGCGTGACAGGTGATCTTTGTTATGTACGCGCACGTGCCGATCAGAACGGTCGCCAGCAGGATTCCGCACTGAAACATGAGTTGGGATCGGCGAAAAACCGGATGGAGTAACCTGTTGGTAGCAAAACGGCATCGCGAGGACGCTGACGCCGACGATGCAGTTGGTGAGGTTGAAGATGTGCGGCCATTGGTTGAATACTTCGGCCATGCTGTCCTGCGAGCCTCCATATGACGAGGAGTGGAGCCTGTAAATGGAGATGTATATTTCGTGGAACAGTGCGGTTATACAATCCCTCATCCTACTTTTCAAAGGGAAAAAAGCTTAAAGTAGAGAAGAATTGCGGGTCATACTCTCCTATTGTCAGAAACAAGGCAAAAACGTGTTTTTATTCATATTTTAACAACAAAAATAGCCGAAAAAAGCGCTCCAGCCCTGCAAAACAAACATCGCTACCTGTGCTTCTCGGACTCTCCGTTCTCCAGCGACTCCTCGCTGCCCGGGACGATCAAGAAGTCGTCGCTCTCATTCCTGCGCATCTGAAACGAAATCGCCGTGAGGAGAGGCGCGCGAAAGACAAAAGTCATTAAGCTCTCTTCTCATCAGCGCTTATCTCCGCGGCCAGCCAGCGTCTCTCGATGGCGTCTCGCAGACGCCAACGTGGCGTCTCATCCGCGAATCCAGACAAATCCGGCTTCCCTGAATGGAGAGGCGAGACCTGCGCAGACACGTTTTGTCTCGTGTTTTGTCTCTTTCGGCGGCGCTCGTGCCACAGTACAACAGGGCGTCGAAGTGCGAAATTCAAAATTCGCCCGAAGGAGAAAGGCGAATCAACAACGCCGTGATCGTTCACTGCGCTCGTGCGCGTGCATCGTGTTTGTTGGAGCGCGAGTGGGAAAGGTCGCCCGCATTGCGGCTGCGTGCCACTAGGAGGCCATCTGGTGGCGGCGAAGACCGAGGGGAGTCGAGGAATGGCGTGCGGCAGACGCTGTCGAGTTCTCTCGACCTTCGATGTCGAATCTTTGCTTCATGCACGTTCCCGTCTCCCGTGATAGGCGGTCACGGGCTATCACAGTCCACTTGAGTGGCGGTGCTGGCGGTCAGCGTGCTGTTCAAGCGAGAGACCGGCTTCCATGCTTGAGTGTTTCAGGTTTGAACTGAAGAAACATGCTCCATCTCGCGGGCACCGCGCTGCGTGGATCGACTGCCAGGAGACTGAACTCCAACCTTCTGAACGTCAGTAGCGCGGCCGTCTTGAGTGCCCAAGATAGAAGGTGAGCATCTTGTGAGTCCCTTGGCAATTTCTGCTTTTAGTCAGTCGACTGATGCCTTTGCCGTGATTGTGGGTGGCGGTGTCGCCGGATGCTCGCTGGCCTATCACCTCACCAAGCGGAACATAAAAGATGTGGTGGTGCTCGAGAAGTCGGCTTTGGCTTCGCCCTCCGCAACCACATTCCACTCTGTAAGCTAATGTCAATTGTCGCCAAGAAGCGACGAGCAATTTGGCAGATGGTTTTGAAGTCTTTTTTATGTGTTGCTTTGCCTAAATCCAAAGTGTGGTATCACGCCACAGATCTGATCAAAAGGACAAGAAGTTCCATTTTGTTTGAAAAGGGAGCAAAAATAGAGCTCAGAACCGTTCAATCTTTTAAATTTCTCAAGATCAAGTGTATTTACATGGTCTTTATTTCAGCCAGGCCTTGTGAATGCTTCACACCCTTCCCATCGATACAAGAAGCTCCTGAACTACACTGTCAAGCTCTACTCACAACTTGAAGAAGAGACTGGAAAAGTATGTTTATTCTTCCCTAGATAGGGTAACAGTTGTACCACTTTTCAGAAAGTTACTTTCGAACGCCCTGGAACCATCCGCCTAGCGACCAACCCTCGTCGCCTCGAGGAGATGCAGCGATACGTCTCACGCGACTACTTCCGAGAGGGTGACCCATGCAAGACTCGCCTCATCACCCCCGAGGAGGTCGCCCAGCTGGCCCCGATTTTGAATGTCGAAACCGTAAGTGTATGATTCTGAGTAGTCCATTCATCTGATTTTTTAGGTCCTTGGTGCTTTGTACACCGAGGGCGACGGATACATCAACACCCAGGAGCTCACCCACGCCCTAGCTAAAGGAGCCGAGCTTGGCGGCGCCACTGTCATCAACAACTGCCCCGAGTTCAATCTACGAATGGAAGCGAACGGCGAGTGGATCGTCGAGTTCGCCGATGGAAGGCCTTCTCTGAGATGCAGGAACATTGTGAATGCCGCCGGACTGTGGGCCGAAGAAGTCGCTCACCAAACCGACGTTCACCTTCCCATCGTGCACGTAGAACACCAGTACGCGAAAATCGGACCGATCAGTGACCTCTCGCCCGATAAGCTTCTTCCCGCGATCATCGACCACGACAGCACCTTCTACGTTCGCCAGTCGAAGGATCAGCTGCTCTTCGGAGGGTTCGAGTCACAAGGCGACGTGGTCATCAGGGAGGATTGGTACAAGAACGGAATCCCGAAAGGTTTGTGGGAATGGCGCCTATCTTAAGAAGTTTGGCTGTTTAGAGGGAGGTCAGTCGCTGAAGCCAGATTTCGCGCGTATTTCGAACGCCTTCGATAAAGCATGCAACTTGATCAGCTGCTTGAAGACTGGGGAGATCCAGCCCCGTGTTGCGGCGTTTACCATGACCCCAGATGGATACCCCCTCGTAGGTAAGGGTTTGAAGCTTTGTACACCTTAAGAGAGTTCAAGTTGAGGTCCAATCGATACTCGTCAGAATTACTGGCTCCACGCTGGATTCCTCGACGGTGTAGGAAGTGGCGGCGGAATTGCCAAGTATGTACCGCTTTAAGGTGGCTTTTCTACAGTAATACTTCTAGGTACTTGGCCGACTGGATGGTGGACGGAGAGCCGTCTTGTGAACTCTTCGACACAGATGCCAACCGTTTCGACCGCTGGGCGGACCGTCAGTTCGTGCGCGACAAGAGTGTGGAGACCTACTCCATGTACTACAACTGGTCGTACACTAACCGTTTGGTCGGACGCCCTACTACTCGTGTCTCCGGAGTGTATGGACGCCTCGTGAAAGAAGGAGGCGAGTTCACCTACCGTAATGGATGGGAAGTGGCGAACGCCTTCAACGTCGACGAAGAATCTCCGATCTCGGCGCTCACCCGGGAGTACGAGATGGTCGTGAACAAGTGCGGCCTCATCGACTTGTCCTGGAAGGGGAAGATCGAGATCAAGGGACCTGACGCAGTTCACCTTCTGGACTTCGTGCTGGCGAACCCTGTTCCCCAGCTGGGAAGCATCACGTCGGGTCTTATGCTCACCCATTCTGGACGCATCATGGGTCCGCTGAAGATCTTCCACCACGACTCCAAGAGGTTTGTTAGTCTCCAGTTCTGTCCCAAACGATGGCTTTTAGATCCCAATTCATTATCCTGACCGATCCGGAGCGCGAATCTCGAGATCTTCACTGGTTGCGCCGTGCAGCTAACGAGGTTTGGACCCTATCTGAATCCCTTATCTTACGGTATACTGTATTTTACAGCGCAATTTCGATGTTGAAGTGAACGCCGTGTCCCAGTACCTGTCCTCTCTGGCTCTCGTTGGACCCAACAGTCGTGATGTGAGGAGTCCATCCAGGAGAAGAGCTTCTTATTCCCGATTTTCAGGTCCTGAGTGAGCTCACGAAAGCGGACGTCTCCGACGCCGGTTTAGGACAACGAGCGACGAAACTTATGCGCCTTGCCAACAACATCCCCGTGATCGCCGCCCGCACTTCCACGTCCACGGGTCTTCTCTCTTACGAGTTCTTCCACAACAGGGCGGACTCCTTGAAGCTCTACGACGTCATGATGCGTGTAGGAGCGCCCCACGGTCTTGTGAACTTCGGCCAGGCTGCGATGAACACTATGCGCTTGGAACACGCCTACAAGCTCTGGGGCAGAGAGCTGACCCTGGACACGAATCCGTTCGAAGCCGGCCTTGGACACTTGGTCGACTTCTCCAAGGAGGAGTTCTTCATCGGAAAGGCCGCGGCTCAAGAACTCGTCCAGAAGCCCGTTGAACGAGAGCTCTCCCTGCTGCAGCTGAAGGTGGAAGCCCCGGTTGGAATCCTGCCCAAGCACATTCCCCAAGGCCTGGAGATCGTCCGCAACAACAGCGAGGTAGGTCCATCAAGTAGGTCTTGTTCTAGTCAGGTTTCAGCAAATCGGAGAGGTCACTTCCGGAGGCTACTCGGTCCATCTCCAGACGCCCTTGGTGTTCGCCTGGCTGAAGAAGAACGTGGACACGAGTTCGGTAAGCTTCCCTAGTATCCTTCTCTCTCTCAAGGTCCATTTTAGTTAACCGTTGATGTTGGAGGAGAGAGGTTCTCCGCCGTGAAGCTGGACCAGCCGCCTGTCGACCGAAAGAACTGAAGGCGTGTTGAGATAAATTTGGCCACATTCCCTTTGTAAATTTTCATTTTGTACGGTTACTTCTTTGTTGTGAATAGATTCGTTCCTGGAGGGAATGTGTCCAACTTTGTGAGGCCGAACTAGGCTCAGGTCGAAGCGTTTAGAAAGCCAACGGAGATCAGAAGTGGATTCGCGATCTTGCCCAGAGGAGACTGCTCTTCTCTAGTGTCTATGGTCTCGAGACGATCTCCCTTAGCACTGATGAGAGAAGTGCTTCTCTTTGTCTGTTTATGCGCGAATACGAGCGATTTGAAGGGCGCCGGCGGCGCCGCTAGTCCCCAGCTGGCCTTCCAACCGTTATCGCGTTGTTTATCGCTGCTTTTTTGATCCAAGACTACATCTTCCGCTTCCAGGAATGGTCCGCATCCGCGCCCAGCCGACTGACGAGGACACTCGTCAGCAGCACAGGATCGCGACAGAACGTCTTAAGTTCAACCTAGAGCAGATCGAGAGGAAATATTGCAACGAGAGGCCCTGTGGCGTCATCTACAACGTCGACACAGGAAAAGTGAGTCCCATGTCCGTTCCACCCCGGAGCCATCGTGCCTGTTCAGTATGAAGTGGATGCGAGTGTGGAGGACGTGCACGAGGCGTTGGAGCGAAGCCGGCAGATGGACCGCAGCTTCGGCGACGCCGTCATCAGCGCTCCGGACCTCGATGAGAACCACACGCAGGGCCCTACCAATCTGTATAGAAGAATGAATTCAGTAAGTCGGGGGGATTCATGGGGCTGTGGTTACCGTAGTCCTTCAGAAGTTCCAGCAAAGGATTAGACGACCGGAGAGGGATCCTTCTGTGCAACCACGCCGCCACACCATCGGAGAAGAGAGAAGGAGCGTCCTGACGCCCAGAAACCGCCCTAGCCGGATGTCGATGTTCACTATGACGGCTCCGAACGACGACCGGGCTCTTGTGCCTGCCAAGAGACCCAGGCTGTCCATGTTTGCGATCACCGCGCCAGTTCGCGATGGAAACTCTTCGCGAGACGAGCTCCATACTCCGGACCGTTCGAGGGACCACAGCGGCACCCGCTTGATGATCACGGAGGTAGGCTCCTGCATCCCTCACTTATTGGATTCTGGTATCTTTAGATCACCGACGAAGAACTCCCTCCGCAGATGCTGGCGATCACCTATCCTTGTACTCCGTCCCAGGGGCCTTCGGAGAACGCCTCGCAGGTATGAAAACTGAGATCCTCCCATTTCGAACTTTAAAAATGGTAACGTAAATGGTATCGTGCTTCAACACTTGTGTCTTCTTCCATCTGTTTCTGCCTCTCACACCCTCTGACCCCTCGGTGTTTAGAATACGCGTGTGACGCGCTCTGCCTCAAAGAGAGTGAAGGAAGACAGAAGTCGGGAACTGGTGACGTCGACCTTCGCACAGTCATTATATGCCCTGAAGTACTCCGAGGACATCATCAGTTTCTGGTCGGCCGACGTCTCTCTCCGAACGACAACTGGGAACTTCGAACAGTGCGAAACCGTGGAGAAATTCGATCAGAACATGCGCCGCGTGTTCGCCAGGGCGAGGTCGAGGAACTCATTCATGGTGGCGGGTTACTGTACCGACGAGCCTCGCCGGAGGAAACGTCGAGCGCCTCAGTAGGAATCCGTCGGTGTTGCTAAGTGCTTTGGCGCTTATAGGTACGCCTAATCAAATAAAATATCGGAATTGCGTGCTGTAGTGCGACGAAAGACCACTCGAGTGCGTCGTCGCCCTTCTTGGCGGCCTCACGTGCGCGGCTTTTGTGGGAGCGGCGAACAGATTTCGGAGATCGGCCCTTCGAGCGAGGGGATATCGATCGCCGGGAGGGTGACAACAAGGACGACATTGCGCGCGTTCTCGAGCCTGCAGAACCTTCGCCATCGATCGCGCGCGTCTTCGCTCCCTCCGCGCTCCCTCAAACGTCGCCGCGTCCTCGTCACGCGCCATCGCTTCAGCGTCCGAAGCTTCTGTGCCTTCTGGCCCGTCACGAAGAGGCGCGGCTCGCTGACTCCTGCCGCTGAAGCCCCGACGCATCCGACGCATCGGCGACGACGTCTTCGACGTCGTCTTCGAGCGGATCGCCCGCCGCCGACGCGGTGGATGCGACTACCGTAACCTCCGGCGGAACCCCCCGTTCGAAGCAGTCCTGGCCGCTGCAGATGCTGCTCAAGCTGATCCCCTGCACGTGCTCATCGATGGGAAACAGTCAGAGGTGAGTCCGGGAAGGAGGAGTTCGTGGGGAGCGGTCATTAGCGGCGGCGAAAACAGCGCCATCGGAACTCGCGCATTAGGCTCCCGCTGCACCTGTGTGTCGCCCCGATGCTCCTCCACACGCTGCTCTTCATCTGGTAGGCTTCTGCGCTCGCCCTCACACTCAGTCCCGGTTTCAGCAAGCAGCGGCGGTTCACGCAGTCCTCGCGGTGAGTTCCGGGACCCTTGGCCCTCTTCCGAAGCCCCTTAACCTCTGGCATTCGCTCCCCTCAAGCCCCAAAAGGCCTCCTGTCGCCTTCCAGGGGAGTAAACAGCGGCTTCCTGGGATCTGCGCGCTCCTGACGTCAGCGGTGGCGTTTCCACGGAGTCACGTGTGGACTTTGGAGTCGCGGGCCTCCATATCGCGTCTTTTGTACTTCGACGGTGTAAACTGCGCCCGCGGACTATTCAAAGGAGGGAAACGGCGAAATTCTGTTTACACTCACTTACTTTCCGCCGCTCGTGGCGACTGAGTAAACAAAGTGTGCGCGACGGCCACCGCCGAAACTTGAGAAGCGTCGATTAGTCCCAGAGGGCATCGCGACGACACAGGCATCGCCGTCGAATTAGTCGCCCGTGATTGGCCGATTATTACGCAGTGCGAACCGTTTCGGCGAGCGAGAGTCCCCGGAAGACGCGCTTAAGTGGCACCTAATCCTCGTGAAAACAATGCGTCCCTCGAGGGCTCCTTGGGCTCCTCGGATCCAGGCGACCTCGGAGGGATTGACAGGGCACGGGCTAATTGCATTTAGTGGCAATCAAGTGGCACAGGGCGCACTCGCGCTAATGGCACTCCGCAATCCGACTGTGAGGGAGCGCCAGCCGAGACGAGACTGTCTGCTTTTGCATCTTCCTGTCTGACCTCTGCAGACCAGACTGTCTGGAGAGCCTTCTGCACGTAGACTGTCTCGCAGATCCACGTCTACACAGTCCCTGAGGTGTGGCGCCCTCTCGAGGAGGTCCCAAATCTTCGGAATTGTTTGCCTTCGCGCGAGGGAAAGCCGAGTGGCCAAACAGTCCTCGCAGGAGCCAGCTGCCTGAACCGGCGTGGGTGGTCCGCTGGCTCGGTGAGAGCACGTGTGTGTGAAGTGCAAAAGTTAATTAAAAGAACGAGGGAGCGGCGGTGACGTCGCAGAAAACAATTGTGATTTATCGAATTACTTGGACGACACGGAAATTGGAAAGAGCACGGACGGAAGCGGGTCCCGGCGCGATGCTTTTGGTCCCGGCGCGAACCTCGAGGGGACAGCACACAGAACTTGTCACTGAAGTGGGGACTTACTTTAAGTAGGTTGACGAACAACTCCAGGCACAGTGCTACGAGGGATACCGTATCCTATGGTAATTGTCGCATGTTCTACCTTTGAGGGTCTTGGCTCAAGCTAATGTTTTCCTGCACGCAACGGTCCATAAAAAGGGACCAAAAAGCGGTCTCGACGCGAGGCCCTTTCCTGGAAGTTCTTTTCTCCTGCTTGAGCACTTTCCTGCCGCGGGGATACTGTACCGGAAGTGGGTAAAGTGCTCGTAGATGTGTTCACTTTGCGGACTGGGACCTTTCTGATTAGCTGAAACAAGCGCCCCACTAGTTAATGTCATCCTGGGTATCCTCTCCCTGTGCCCTAAGATTCCCACACCCGAGATCTTGCTCCTCTGCAGTTCTACAACCCATTTTGGCCTAATTTTCGCAAATCCTCTCGGAAGTGATGTCCACTGGTAAATGTCATACGGGCTGCGAATTATCCTCGCGGGCCATTTGCTAATTAGCCGATCGGGGCGCGCGTTGCACCTTTGCGGACAGCTAATTATATCGATCGGTCCCGCGGCGCGGCGGGCCGCCTCCCGCTCGTCGTGGTCTCGGGGCCGGAGAGCGGCGCACTAACGTCCTCTCGCGGCGACCACGACGGCGCCGCTCTCACCACGACAATCCTGTCGGCCAGGGTGGGCCCCGCTACCGCCACCAGCAGCTCCGACCAGGGAGGCACGCTCGGGACGCCGGGCAGGGAGAAGGGTCCGATGGCCTGCCGAGTGCTCGACTCTGCCTTCTGCTACTGCTTCCCCAATTTCAGTCTCACCGTCCACAGCGGCGACCGGATCAACTCGTCGCAGCAGCTCGACTATCTCGATGACAGGTAGGCCCCGGTCCCGCAGCGAAAACGGTCCCGTTCGTTGTAGGACCACGTATGAGGAAGTGAGCGCGTGGTCTATGAACTTCGATCGGCTCATGAAGAACAAAAGTGAGGGAGGAAGCGCGTGGCGGCTAAGACGGTTCTGTTTCAGGCGGGCAGAAGTACTTCGCCGAGTTCCTCAAGAGCGAGTACAGTGACGAGAACATCCTCTTCTGGCAGGCGTGCGAGGAGCTCAAACGCGAGCGGAATGCCGAGAAGATTGAGGAGAAGGTCTGTGAACAGGATCTTATAGAAAAATCTCCCCTATGAGAAATATTCCTTATAAAAAAGGGGTCCTTTTTAAATACGTTAGAAATATTTCTTTACGCCCTTTTTTACGGCATTATCAACCACCTATCGATAATCGATACTCGTTCTGAGGGTACCTACGACGGCGGCCGTTTTCCTCTTGTTTTTTTGAGCGAGCGGTTCCGCAGATTCCAGTCTCCTTTCCTGCATAAAAAAAAATTTCGGCAAAAAGACGTTCTTATCAGTCAAGAATCGTCTATCGGCATTTGGCTCTCCTTCCCTCCCCTGCTCAAGACGGCGGCCAGGACAAGACACTTGGGTCATTTGGCTCTCTTTCGGCTTTCATTGTTTTTCAATCGCGATGTAGGCGAGACTCAATTGACGCTAGTGCGTTAAAAAACCACACAAAAGCACCCGTGCACTTTCGACTCCTTTTGTCCTCTGCTAGTGTTTGTCTCTGAGTCTTCTTCCCATAGCACTGTAGAAGAAGCCCCCTGGACCACCCAGTCCAAAAAACAAAGACCCCCCCCCCCTCAAGGAGCAAAAAGCGCGTGGCGCCACGTGCCCCGAGGCCATAAACGCGTTTATTACGCGGCGTGATTGGATCGTTGCAGGCGCGCATCATCTACGAGGACTTCATCTCGATCCTGAGCCCCAAGGAGGTGAGTCTGGACTCGCGGGTGCGCGAGATCATCAACAACAACATGGTGCACCCGTCGGCGCACACGTTCGACGAGGCACAGAACCAGATCTACACGCTCATGCAGCGCGACTCGTACCCCCGCTTCGTCGCCTCGCCGCTCTACAAGAAGATCGTCGGCTCCTACGGCCACGTCGAGGACTTGTGACGACGCAGCGCTTCACCGCCTGTGTGCCTACGGATCATCTTAGCCCCCGGACATTCCCTCACATATCACCCCGATGATCTTCGCTCGATCTCCTCCTCCTCCTCTCCTCGCACTGTACAGTCCTCCTCCTCCTCTAGTCGAAGCGTCCAAAGACCTGTATCATAATTTATTCCCGCTTCGTGGAGCGTCCGCGCCCCACTTTGGTGCCGTTCCTGGATTCGAAAGAGATTTAAAAAGTAAAAAGCGCTCTATGACAGGTGACTCGCCGGTGATTGGCGACGCTGACGTCGCGCCAAGTGCGGCCACAGTCGCAAAGTGTTTCCCGGAATCCGAGGGCACCTGCGCGAAGGGGTACTGTAGGGAACGGAAATAGATTTATGGTCCCACTTTGTCCGTCCTTTTGTGCCTTCTTCTAAGTTGTCGGATTTGGCGAACAAAGGAAGGAGAGGGGAAGAAAGAAAAATCCCTTTGCGGCTTACTTCTCGTCCCTTCTTGAGCACCGGGAATATGAGTTCGCGGAAAAATGAGAATGTGAAAACCCAACCTTGGATTGCCCTACTCTCGGCAATTTGTGGACTCTGTTTTGATTCTATGACCTCGAAATGACCGAAGAGTTGGCGATTGCCCGGAATCGGTAAACAGTCGTGAATGACTCGATTTAGCCGAAGTAGTAGCCGATTTATGTGAACGATAGTTTGCCCTAACAAAGAATGGCACCTTGGGAACGTTCGATCCTTTAAATCCACGTAAAAATGGAGAGATCGGGAACATAAGCTTAAACTTTGGGTCACAACTTTGGAGACCCCGGTTCGCAAAGTTCAGAATTGGCGTCATTTTTCTGTTCAAGACCCCCTGCTGTAGAACTGAAGGGAATGTAGTTGGTAGAAGTGAATGACACTCAAAACTGGACGAGTTCTTCCCCTGGCCCACTTCCGCACCTTCTGAACTTCTGGCCGTTCCACTTCACTCCAGCACACGCTTCCATCCTCTTCTTATCGGAAAGTTCCCGAGGCCACTCGGATCGTTCTCCTTGGAATGCTCGGAAGCAGTGATAGTGAATCTTAACGATCGAACGGTTTTATCACCCACGTTTCCCTTATCTCCTTCGGAGTTGAAATTTGACGAAAAGGAGTGAAAACTGTTGGGAAGAAGAAGAGTATAGCGTTGTGATGACTTGTTATTTTGATCTTCCCGCACATCTAAGGAGAAATGAAGACAAGAATGGTTAGGTTTGTGTGGTGTGGCATCACGGGCTTCCCGTCCATATGGGATCACTAGTGAACGACTCCAGATCGAAGCCGTAAGGGGCTTCTTTGATCCTTGAATTCTATCTTCGAAATTGTTGATTACAACTCAGAAGTAGAGCAACCCCATTTTTACTATCTAATACCCACACATCTGGAGGAAAATACTCAAGAACCTGGGTCTACAGTGATTCACCTTCTCTGTTCGTCAGCGCTCTCTCTCGCCGCTGCCCTCGAGCAGTCGAACGACTCCAGCTGCTTCTCCACTCAGAAGCCCTCCCTGGACCTCCTCCTCCTTAATCAGATTCGCCTTCTTCATTTCCTCGTTTCTCAAGATTCACCGATTCCATTTCCTGTGTCGGCGCCCCTTCCTTAGAACCAAACTCAATTCGCAACCCCTCCCCTCCCCATCGAGACGTCTGCGTCTGGTAAAGGTCGTCCTCTCGACTGCTCTCGTCCTCTCGGGCACTCCGGAAAGCCGCTTTGTGATCGCGCGTCCAATATCGCCGACCAAACAAAGCGTTTTGAGTGTTTCCTCCTCGGCGCACAACAGCCGCTTCGCCAATTTCCAAATCGATATCCGCGTGGGGAAGCGCCTTCCGTCCAAATGCCTCCGCAACTTCAAAACAAGAGGTTCGGGTCCGTCTTCGCGACCTCCGATCTCGGCGGCGCCGTTTCGGGGCACAAGCAGCCCCGCCGACCAGCTGGCCTGGACTCCCTGGAGGCCTGGGCCGCCAAGGAGCTTTGTCAAGGACGGGAGTGAGGAGGCACGAGACCATAGCCTTGGACCAGGCCAAGTTCAAGATCTCATTTATGATGACCTTTTGGGACGTAACCTCACCCTCTGGAGTGCCATCGCTCACAGCCTGGATCCGGAGCTAGAAGGAGGAAGGGGCCGAAGGCCAGGCTCCCACAACGACGTCGTCAAATTCTCATGTTTTCGAGCAAAACTGTAAATAAAGACTACAAACCGCTGACGCAACCGTGTCCACGTGGCGAGCCTGAAGCATGTGAGTCTCCCAGCAAGGCAGCTGGAGACTTCTGAGCTTTGGGAAAGTAGGTTCCTCGGGAGGCCCTGCGCCTGAGGGACACAGATTGCATTAATTCGGTCCCAGTGGACGCACTGGACGTGTCACAAGAAGAGTCAGTGTAGCGAAGGAGCTGGGTACTGTAGGTGATCCATGTCCCTGAAGTGCACTGGCTCGAAGAAGAAGTTCTTGGAGAGCTATTCGCCAAAGAGTGACAAAGAGAGTCCTCGGACATCCAGGGACACCTACAGTACCCTGCTTCTCAGGCTCGGTGCCCTTTCCCACTTCCGGCACCTCAGATCACTCGGAGGAAACCCGCGCGACGCCTTTGTCACCCGAGTTTCCAGGGAAACGGAGGCGAAGTGCATCGGATTAGCCGCGCCATACAGTGTCTTTGACTAATTGAGCGGCTGGACGTCACCGTCGAGGGTACAAAGGAGCGCCGCCGACAGAAGTACTTGTGTCGAGAAGGTGCTAAAGCCGAGGAAAGCGAAGGAGGAGGAGCCCTTGGGATCCGCTCAGGACCAGATAATATGAGGAAAGCTTCTTATTAGGCGTCTCGACCGCACACGATGCTTAATCCAAAGGCTGTCCTTAGGATGTCCGACTGGATACTGTAGCGTATTCTTGGCCTTGCGGACCTCATAAACTTCAAAATACGGTCATTGGATAAGTGAATTTAAATCTGTTCGAGACCGGAAATAGAAGTCGGTTAGATTTATTTGATTGAGTGAAAGTGGCCTCCAAGCACGTTTCTGGGAAGGTGCGCTGTCACGGATCGCACGGATTGTCCTTGAAGTAGGTGCACTTCCCCCAATTGGCAGTGAGCCCTTAGCAGGGCTGTGCTTAGGGAGTGAATCAGCACAGTACTACTGGAAACAGAGTTTGCCCGAACTTTGTTCTTTGTGAGTTGTCCCTTCTTCTCTGGCCTCTCTTCAGTTTGAACTTTCGCCCAAGGATTCTAATATGCAAATTGAGGAAATGACCCTCTTATATGTGAACTTGGCATATACAAACTCTAAGCTCTGCCTGCGACGTCTCGGCGATTCGCACTTTGAACGCCGTTTACCGCCTTTGAACGAACGTTATCTTCTTTAAATTAAGGCGAACACAGTGAGAGAAGAAGGCCCTGCTTAGCCTGACACTGGTTTGACTTCGTGAGGGGTCATAATGCGCCGTGACACAATATAAATTGCAAATACGCACTGAGAAGTCAGATAAGCGTGCTTTTGAAGCTTTTCTTATGTCGACTCGGGACTTGGGACTCGAGGCTCGATTTCTCAGGCAAGGCAAGCCTCGAGCCGGCTTGACTTTTTGCCTCGACTTTCTCGACTATTGAGTCGAGTCGGGATCTATGGCTTGACACTAGTTCGACTCTGTGAGGAGTCATAAGAGGTGTAGGAAGTGGGAGACGGGTCACCAACAGGGGCGCGCGTCACTCTCTGTGGTTACCAGTAATGCACCCCTGGTCATCAGTGAAGTGCCACGAAGAAGCTGCCACTTGAATTCAATGAGTCCATGACCCCGACTCCTCTGCGCTTCTTGACGGGACGAGATGAGAGAGGCCGACAGAGAAGATCAGCAGTTGGTCCAGATCTTCTCTGTTCGTCTGACCTCTCTCACACCGCTCGAAAGAGGCAGCGCATAAGAAGTAGCTCTTCGCATACTTGATTCTTTTTCGAGTGGCTTTGGTGACTCATCGCTCGCTGCAGAACTCCTGACGTAGCCTTACATCGCTTGGGAAATTCTGTATCCTTCTACACGGAGCTCTACGCACGTTCCCACAACTTGTGCGTCTGCAAGTACTTGGAGAGTTCAGGACACAAATCCGGTGAATGTCGAAGGTTCGACTACATTCCTGGGAAACCTACTTATAGTTTTTGTCGCGTGACTGCTTGGGTGAAACCCGAAAAAGGCTTCGTTGCAGGACGCACGGGCTCCACCAGGTTCCCACACGGAAGTGGAGGCCTTGAGATGCACTCTCGGGGTCTCCAAGGAGACGACGACTGCTGTGGAATCTACACCAAACATCCGTCAATCGTTAATTATTAATTATCGCGTATATAAATAATTGAGTGAGGCAATAACACTAAATATTCACGGCGAACGGATGACTTTTACCAGTGCACCGGGCACAATGAGGACAGACGAGGACTTAGGAGTAAGGGCTGGACCCCGAACTAAGGGCCAACCCTACTTAGAACACCACCGCGAGCCTTCCCTTCTTGTCTCCAGCTCGGCCCTCTAGTGACGTCTTGGAATGTCGAGGCTAAGAATAGAAACGAACGCCGCCGAGGAATCCCTCGCAAAGGAGCCACGGAAGGAGAGGCAGGGAACGATGGGAATTCCAAACGTTCTCCGAATCGCCATGGCCACGAAGGCGTTGGACCAATGACATTAGACGACGCCACTGAACGTGGAGATGTCCGTGTACTTGAAAGATCCGGAGAAGGACAACCTTGGCATACGGAGTTGGACCAGATTCCGTAATCTTAAGGGCTATCATAGCGCGTACAGTAGCGCATTTTCAAAGCGCTAGGTAGTAGTAATACTGGTTCTCCGGAAGAATTTGAGCCCCCCGCAGGTTCACTCAAGTAGGTACTCTCCTATTGAACCGGGGAAGTCTCCAGTGACCGAATACACGAAAGTGGACGACACTGCCCAGTAGATCCCTTCTTGGCTGACCGCTTTACTTCTTAATCAGATAGAGAACCTATCTTCACTGCCTTGTTGGATTAGGAAGCTCACAAGCCAGTGAAAGGCTAGGGGGAGACTTGCCCTTAGATCTGGGTCCTCGTTGGACATGCTAGAGAAGAGCTGCACAGTTCTAGGTCGAAGAAGGCACGGAGATTTAGGAGTGGTGGGGCGGTGGATCTCCTCGAGTAGTGGACATGACAAGAAAACATTAATTTATTTAATTTTATTAAAACATATTATTTCGCATATTAAATACAAGCTGTAACACCATGCTACAAACTACACAGAGCCAGAGCCACATGCACAATAGATCAGTTCTTAAGGAATAAAGGACCCTCGGTGGAGGGAATCAGTGGTGGTTGACTCGGCGGGGACTAATTTATTCACACTTTCATAGGGATAAAATAGTAACCACAGGTTCTGGGGACTCGAGCGGGTTTGTTGGCACAACTCCCCGAGTGCCCGGGCCAGATAAGTTTTGCGCGCGGGACGGCACCAGGTCCAGGAGTGAGATAATCGTCTTCTAGGGTGAGAACTTGAGAACAATCACGTCAACGGGTCAGAGCGGGCAATAGGCTCTTCGCTGTTTCTCGTTAGCCGAATAAATTTATTATTCCTTTTGCCTTACAGTGATGGCGCGATTTAGCGAAAGGAAGAAGTGGGACCTCGGAAATGCTGGTCGAGTAAAGGAGGCACTTGGGCCATGGATGAGGAGCAGCTGCCGTTCGCTCCGCGGGCCCATGTGTCAGACGGCTTACGGGGGTGTCGCCTACTTCTTCAGGTGTGGTGAGCGTGCACATCGATGTGGTTCTCTTCTGTGCCATGGTTGAAGACGTGAAGTACCAAGTCGGGATGGACTGCGATCTCTTGGCGATCTGAAGTGTCGGCCAAACTTAGAAACTGTGTCTCATTGTCTTACCTCTCCGGGCTTCTTGATGAATCGACGCCATTTTGGATCGATTTTTGTAGGATTTCTTGGTGCTGAATTAAGATTTTGATAATTTTTTCATTGATATATGGTAACCTACTAAAAAGTATCTTTAGGAGTGTATATTTTGGAGCACACGGAGTGATGTCTTCCAGATGTGCTTTGCGGACTTCATTATGGTGAATCGAGGCCATTTTGGATCCAGTAGTGTAGGATTTCTTGGTACTTCTTGGTTTTTGATCATTTTTTCATTGATTCTCGAACCATTTGTCTGTCGCCCTTTGAGCGGAAAATTGCATACCATAGTTGGCTCGTTATGAGTGGGATGAGATGCTTCAGGTCCTTTCTCTTCTTCGTCTTCGATGCTTTGGTAAGATCCTCCCTGACGTTGTTCACCAAGTGCCAGCCATCAAGATAAACGGCAATAAACTCGATAAGTATAGCAGCAGCGACTCCCTGCTGCACCAACGGTGTCGAGGATGGTTCGGGCTGAAGAAGCAGATTGTCTTCAGAAGGATGTGAGGAAGAAGCAGTGCGAAAGGCAAAGGAAACCGTGGGTGTTGTCCTTACCCTCTGGGAGGTCGGCCTGTGCTGATTAAGCACGAAGTGCGTGCGC